>CALNHX010006829.1:0-83051 GCA_940337035.1 Agriotes lineatus
ATAATGAAAACTTCCTAGGGAAATTTCTACTTTCTAGGGAGTAATTCATTATTTCTCACACGATTTTGGTATCGTAGAAATCGTGTTTTTCTCCCAGAGATGAAAAATAGTATATTATATCATGAGGGACTAAAGTGCATAATTAAATCTCGCGAGTGAATACTATCTCCTGTGGGCCAGTAGGGCCTGAAGGAAATAATTAGTCAAGGGATTTAGGCACTTTAGTCCCGTGTGGTATACGCTATTTTTTGCACTTTTGGAAATCATCACATATTTGAAAAATTTGAAATCTGTCAATTTGGAAACTGACAAACGAATTTTATTAAAAATGTTGAGTATAGAGTGATTTTTTTAAAATTGAATTTAGCAGGCCCTGGATAGCCTGAATCGTTGGCAGTACTGAAGTGTACGGTCAGTCTGTGTCAAGTTCGAGATTTGCAGTTTAAGTTTTGCGCTAGTGTGTGTCAAATGACAAACAAAATCTAACCTACTAACCTCGAATTTGACATAGACTGACAATGGACTTCAGTACTGCCAACTCATTAATTTTAAATACAAATTTTATTAAGAATGCTGTGTACATAAATTTACCATAGATACGGTAACATTTTTACTTTGGTCCCTAGAGGATAAAGTAATTACTTCTGTCCCTAGGGATTAAATGAGCTCTAGTCCCTGAAATAAGTGACTAAAGTGCCAACTTTAGTCCCGCAAGTGCAAAAATGTTTTTTTTTACTACCTTCTTTGTAAGTGATCCCTACACTGTTAAGTTTGAGGGATGTAGGCTACATTTACAAAAATTGTTACAGTTTCCATGATAATGTACTTACTTCCCTAGAGAAGTGAATTACTTACATCCCGCATGTATTGCAACTGATAAGATGCCATGTCTGCCACTTGGTTAATACGAAGAAAACCAATGTCGTTCGTACAATTATCCATTTTTAATCAGAATACAAGCACAAAGCTCACAAAACAGCATTTGCAATCGTACTCACGCATTTTTCCAAGAATTTTTCTCAGTGCGTTTATAACTGTTAAACAAAACGTCACAGCGCTATAAGGCTACTATAATTTAGCAAATGTCATAACTTTACGCCACGTTATTACCTACCATTTTCTTTACAAAAGGAAATATTGGTAGTAAAAAAAATATGTATTTTACACAGGATGTAGGAAGCTTTACACTACCTCGAACCTTGCTATCCTCGTTCGCTTCGCTCACTCAGGCATCAAACGGTCCTCGGTAGTGTACATCTTACCTACATCCCTTGTAAAGTATTATACTATTTTTGCACTACTAGTCTCAGAACGCACCGTTATTGGCCTATCTTTAGGTCGTGAAGTTGATTTTCTCCACCAAGGGAGAGAAAGTAAAATAAACAATTTTCACCGTGGTAACTAATAAATTGCTAAGTTACCAAATATGACTATTTTAATTTTGACGTTTTAAAGAGCTTCATTGTCAGGTTGACAGTTAAAATATTTTCGAAATTTGTTGGGAATTTAGGTAGTGAGCCGTTTGATAGTGCAAAATAGTATATTAAAGTATGAGTGGATAACAAGGTCTTTAAAACACGCGCGAGTTTTCGAGCACGACGGCGTAGCCGGAGTGCTCGAAATAGAGCAAGTGTTTTAAAGACCAGTTATCCATGAATACTTTACGCTATTTTTTATTATGCCTCCAATACTGGAAATAAATTACACACTAAAAACTTAGAAATAATTTTTGTCGTGATAAATCGAGAGGGCATAATAATATTGCTACTATAGTTACGAGAAGTATTTACGTTTTTGTCGCGTCCATGTCCGTTGTTGCATTCAGTCGTTTCCTTGACAACCTTTAAAGCTCGGCGAGCTTTAATCGCCTGTATTCGCACGCTCAGGCGTGCTTTAAATGGTGATTCTGATGCAGGTATAATAAAATAGTAATTTAGGATACAAGTGCGTAAAGCTAGTCTTTAGCCACGAGTGGGGCAAAGTTAAAACGCGAGTGAGCAAGTGTTTTAAGCCCCCCGAGTGACTAAAGATGCTTTACGCATGTGTATCGTACAATATTTTATCTACGATAGAATCTAGAAAACCCGGTAAATATTAAAAAAAAATTCAATGTAAATTAGGATTACCAGCAACCGGTCGTAATTTTTCGTGTTTTAAAAATTTTAAAACACGTTGCTACTGATAACGTGCCTAATGAAATCTTTTAAAGACGTTACTACTGACAACGTAAACTAATGAAAACATGTTATTAAACAGTCGTTTTATAAACTTAAAACTGTCAACTAAAAGGCAATTTTACACACTGCCGTAGATAAAATAAAATATATACCATGGTAGCGAATCGTCTTATAACCTTCGCGCTTTAGATTCTTCGCGCTGCTCGCTCAGTATCTAATATGCGCTCAGGTTATAGTACTGCGCTTCGCTACCTTGATGTATAATATACTATTATTTTAAGAATTACTATTACTATTACACAAGAACATAATAGTTATTTATATACCTAGAGCGAAAAATGATGCATTAGGCGTGAGTTCGAAAGTTTCGGGCCGAGCGAAGCGAGGTCCGAAAAAACTCGAACGAACGCCTAATGCATTTTTCGCTCGTGTTGCATACAAAATTTTTCCTACGACTGTAAAATTTTCGAAAATAGGTTTAAACTGGTGTTTTTTGCCATTTCTAAAATTTCCAGCGACGTGCACATTTTTACATCAGAATTGGATATTTTATCGCCCATTTCTTATTTTTCTTGACACTTAAACACCGACAATACACAAAATAAAGCACAAGTAACTTTAAATCCCAAAAAAAGGTTTAAATCAAATTCACAGTGACAGCTGTCAACTTTGACGTTTTCAAATAGCTGACCACTAGCCGACTTAGGTATATAATCATGAAAGCTTATATAAAATTTATGTATGTTGCTATGTATTACGATTCACGATTATATACTTACGTATGACGGCTGCCGCGATGAACTGATTCAAAACAATCAACTTTTGACGTACGTCAACAAGGCGGAAAGCTTGATTTTAGAAGCACTCGTAGGAAAAATAAATTTAATTGAAAACCAGAACGCGAGATTGAGATGAGCAATTTAACTGCCTCCTGCTCTACCACCAAAACCTTCAATATAAAGATTAATTTATAAAAACCATAAACTTAACCTAAAATCTTAATTACTAAGTTTGTGACCTAGGTAAGCTTAGGACTGAATTCCTTGTTGCATCATTAGATGATATTTAATCTTCGTTTTTTAATTTGAAATACTGAAATATTTAAAAGAATTGAGGAGGTTGTTATAAATATCACAAATATTATAAGAGAAAGAGCGTTCCTGAAGTGCTGTTTTGTGCATTGGTGTGGTTAACAGTCCCCTGTTACGTAAATTCAAGTTGGGTGTATTAGTGCGAAAACTGATTTTATTGTAAAGATATGTGGGTTCTTCAAAAGCAGGTAATTAATTGGTTATACAAAAACGTTCTTAAATAATCGCATACAGGCATTTAGGACTTTCTGTATCACACTCTCTATACAGGCGAACAATACGATAATTGAGATAGAACTAACGAATTACACAGCACAGTTTTGATTTGAATATCGAAAAAGTGTAGATGAGAATAACGTTTTCTTAAGAACTGCATACCTACGCTTGCATAATGTATTTTGTAATTTGATCTCGATATCTAAGAGTATCGTCCGTGATTAATCCGAGATTTTTAGCCTTGTTACATATTGTATTTTGCATATATTTTTAATAGCAATAGTTAGAGTCATTCGGTGCGGAACACACCTTACCACCTCTAAAAAGGAGAACAGCAGGTTTATTAGGTTTAAGAATAAGGGTATGCTTACTGGAAAAAAGTAAAATTTTATTCAAATCGTCATTGATGCGAGCTATTGCTAAATCAACATCAATATGATTACAAGAGTAATAGAACTGAATGTGCATGTATGTTGCAGAAATGGAAAGAGTTTTCAATGTCTACTGTATACAGGGTGATTCAAATTAAGTACCCACCATTGCTATCTTTGTTATTATTGATTTTACAAAATAGGTTAAATTAGCAAACTAGTAGTGTTTTCGGAGCTAATTAATAAAAAAACAATCGAATAACTTGACAAAACGACAAAATTAAAAAAAATATTATTTAAATGAAACCCTGTATATTTTTCAAAAAATTGAAATAAAAATGAATTTGTGATATAAAAGTCTTAATACACTATTGTCTTAAAATGAATACTAAAGAAGTTATCGCAAGTTTCAGTTTATATATAAATACATACATTATTCTACTGTAAAAATTCATTGCAGGATTGTTTTAAGTCTGATAACCGGAAACAGTAACAAAACAATAAGAAATAAAGAAACAACACTAATTACTTTCGACAACCAAACGTACGACAAATTGATTTTGAAAGTTCTGATGTTTACGTTATTGTTTTTGTTTTTAGTAGCAGCCTACTATGAATTTTTCGTAAGTACGGTGTATTGTTGATATAGGTAAACTAAAATCTCCCCTAACTTCATTAATATTCATTTTAAGACAATAGTGTATATATACTTTTATATCACAAATGAATTTTTATTTCAAGTTTTTTAAAGGGTGTTCTATTAAAAAAAACTAAAAGTTTTTAATTTTTTCGAAAACTCGTTATTCGATTGTTTTTTTTATTAATTGCATATTAATCAGCGTCAAAAACACTACTAGTTTGCTAATTTAACCTACTTTATAAAATTAATAATAACAAAGATGGCAATGGTGCGCACTTAATTTGAATCACCCTGTATAGAGAAAAAATACGGCCAAGTCTAGAACCTTGTGGCACACCCTAAGTAATTGGTCTATTAATGGCATCGAAGGATTTGTGCTGGCTAATGGAAAAATATTCTAAACTAAACAGTAATTAATAATATGAGTAAGGACACTATAATGTGAGGATAGCACATTTGAATCATAACTAGGTCTATTTTGTTCATAGCCGATTGCTTTAGATGAAATATGAATTATATCGGCAAATACACCAACCCCTACATTATCAAAATTAAACTTGACAGAAGGGATTATTTTATTGTTAATAATGCAGTAATTAATTATAGCATCGATAGAAATATTTTGTTTAAGGATACAATTAATAAAAAAATCGTTTAGTTTATTCACGTCAGACAACGCCAAAGGAATACTGACATTTTTCGGTGAGGCTATATTTAAAAATTATAGCTTATTTTATAATTCCTTACCCAAAAAATTATTTGCAGTGAATTTATAAAAAGCTTGTATCCCTTTTTAATAGCAAACTTTCGAAGGTTTCTTACAGATTTGTAATATTCCCAGTATTGAAGTATTTTTCGACCTGCGATATCTAGATTTAGCTTTAACCCTTAACGACATTATCAGTTCACTAAGAGGCCTCAACTTTATAAATTTTACTCTGTTTAAGTAGTTCATACAGTTATTTTTTATAATATTTTGATTTAGAAATAATCTTTAACATCAATACTTTTCACATTGAGAACATTATGTAGGTGCAGCGTCTCGAAATCAGTCCTGAAGTTTTCTAGTTAAGTTATCTAAATTAAGGTCTCTGTAAGTTTAAATTATTGGTTGGACCCGAGGTACCGCACAATTAACTACACAGTATATTAAATCATGATCAGATATTCCAAGTCTAACTACACGGCAATCTAATATTACATTTTTATTAGAAGTAATAATGACATCAAGCAAGGTAGCCGTCGTTAAATGTTATTCCAGTAAACTCAGTTATAAGCTGTTCTTAACCCAAGGACTCAATAACAGTTTCGAATCACGGCCTGCTGAATTGTGGAAAAATTTGTCACTTTATACGGCCTGGGCATTTTTTTGAAATCCACTATTGTTTTCATTTATGAGAAAATATGTGTGCTGTTTCAAGTTGACAGTTAATAGACTCACTTTGTAAGCTTTTATCTTCAAGCTTCTAATCTTCTATACTCTTCTATTCGTCAGATCTCTGCTACAGCTATTATTATTGTGGTTGGCAGCAAATCCTTGTAGTGGTTATCGGTAACATTAATAGGTACATACCAGTATATTAACTTCTAAAATTGGCTATTAAATTTGATTTAAAATAGGACTTGTGTCAATTCAAATGATATTTTTCTACTACGTCTTTTGTTCTGTTATTTTAAACTATCCGCCAAAACCAAAGGTTATCAAACAAATGATAATACAATTTTCTTTTATTACTTGTTATGACTTTTCTAATTGTCATAATTCATATTTTTGTATGTCTTCAACTACATGACCAAATATGTAAGAACCAAACCCCTATATTATATCTTATAGCAACAATTACCTCTTTCAGACAAGTCCCGACTAATTCGTATTACAATTGCAACCAAAACTGGACTATTTACAAATTAATTGTAAATACCGTTGTAAGAGGCCGAAGTTCCAATAACAAAACGAAATCATCACTCCTTTTAGGAACATTATTTTAAGCAGATTTATATTTGTAGCTATTGAATGCTTTATCATTTAATGATAATATCAATATATACATCCTGGATACCTAACTCCTTCATAAGTGTTAATAAAATTAATTAATTTAATAATACATGACGTATAGATGCCTGCATTGTTTTTTTTTCATAATAATTACATACCTGTTACTAGAACATATTATTCACTTTATAAAAATACTAGTGTTCTAAAATACGAGTAATATAAGAAATGTAAACTGATAAATAGGGTCCTGACAGATTTGATGACAACACAATAAATTCACAAAAATGCAATGGTTGTCGAAACCAAACTTTGAATTAAAAAGTATAAAACATATGTAAACTTAGAAGAATTTTATAAATTTTGGATATATCTAGAGATAGATAGAATTCGGGAAAGAATTTGAATCTGTGCAGTTGACCAGGTGAAGAGTGACTATGATTGTATACTATAAGAGCAACCAGACCATACTTGGTGCGCTGCACCACATGTAGTCATGCCGACTTTTTAAACTAATATGATAATTAAAGGTGGGCGAATGTGATTTTATTATTCATAAGGGTCTCAGACATATATATGAGTAATAGTACAGTGACAGAAGAATCACTATTCAATTACTTACGCTCTATTAACTATTACACACAGGCAAGTTGAAGTTACATTAATAGTTATTTTGAAAAAATCACTTGTAAACATTTTTGATATAAAGCAATAAAGCATATGAATTTATTACAATCACTCTAGAAATTGAAAACTCAAATAACGGTTGATGTTAGTGACGACAATCTTTACTAAATTTTGATCTCCTTAAAGATCTTTAGCGTACTCTACTGAGTGTTTATCTGAAAATGATTATCATTAAATCTGTAGGAGCCTTACTGATAAACTCAAAATCCATTTATCAATAAAAGACAACGATACAACTCAAGAAAATAATCTATCAACTTGCAATTAATTCCAATGATCGTAGGTTTCAAGGTGTTCAGTCCGAGGTTGTCTCATTGCGTAACATTAACATATTTATTTAAATTATTGCATTTAGTTGCGCTTCTGTAGTAATATTCTTTCTAGCTCCTCTTGTTTACTTTACTATAATTTTACCTGAGGCCGTCCATATATTGGAGGTACCAAATTTCTTAATGGCATTCTTGAAGAGAACCACCCTGTTCCTGGTCAATTTTTTTCTTTTTGTAAGTTTCGTGCCCATTAACTTCCTTTTATTAAAAAAATGAAGGATTTCGTGTAGATCTCAAATTATAATTTGTAATAACCAGAAATATTTAAATTCCCTTAAAATTATTTATTTATCTCTTATAGCGTGTTCTTGTTGCACTTATTACTATGATCCAAAAGTACTAATACAGTTTGTAGTACCTATATCCTATTCCTAAAGCACATGCTTCGCATATTTCTATAACCGGGGGTGAGACTACAATTATTACACATTACGCAAATTTGGCAGCACAACATTTGTCGATTATAGATGAATTAAATGATTGAAAAATTTTCTACAAAGCTGCCTTAAAAAGAACAGGTTTCCCAGGTGAAGAACATGTATCAAAGGATCTAATATATCATAAGTAAAGGGATCTTTTCAAAAACTGTATTAGTAGAATATCTTATTTTATAAAAAATTTGCAACTTATATTATTATGTATACCGAACTACTAATTGGTCATTCAGAACAAGTTCTAGCTAGTCCAATAAATGTATATGTGTTGCATAATTGAAAACGTTTTCAATATTTTTAATAAATACATTTCATTGTGAATAAACATTTTTGTTTAATTTTCAATAGTAGTTACATAAGTGGTGATAATTTTTTGACAATTTTACCTAGATTGGCGGATCTAATGTGCTAATCTAGTGTGTAATTCGGCGTGATGATCTTCTAAACAGTTGTTCAAGTTGTAGATAGGGTTCGATGGAGCTCCACTTTTAGCTAGTTGTGTTACAGCAGAAGAACGATTTGAATGGTTTGTGAAAAAATAGTCGGTGTAATCAGCTACTAGCAAATAGTCAATGTAATTTTGACACTACCAGCAAATAATCAGTGTAATTTTGATGCTGCTGGTCGATTAGATTTTTTTTCATTTCCATTTGTTGATAGGATGTTAAGTTATTTTATTATGATTGACTAGCTATTTAGTGAGGCGCTCTTAGATGACGTCTGGAAAAATATATACGCACCTATTCTATAGTACAATATTGGTACTACTCAAAAATCATTTGATTATGAAACAGGAATTATCCATGGATACTGTTTCGCCGACCCCTAGTTCTTCATATTTTTAGTATAGTTAATGCTTCGGAAATCTTTTTTTTTAAATAAAGATGTGTGCAGAATTGTTAGAATGTCAGAGCCTGGTCGAAAAATACTTAAGCACATACAGATATTTTGTTAGCATTACTTTTAGGGCCTTCAAGGTCCAAAGTTGGTGCTTATATGATATAGATGTTTGCATACCAAAGGAATAAAGTAGATCGTTTTTTCCCGCGGTTGGATACATACAGAAATCTCGAACCTATTAGTCAGAATTTCAAAAGTATGATATGTACGTGTAGCTAAGGTCATATAGCATGAAAATAAGTACAAGGCGTTGCATTAAAAAAATTATTAGTTTGTATTGCTTCTCCCATACGAGTCTATATGGCGGTTAAAAATATTTTTAAAATTACTGCTTAATACGCTCCATAAGTTCACCGATGTAGTTTTTGTACAGCTTTAGTAGTAAAGAAGTAAGCTTTGCAGAAGGTTGGAACCCCCTGTATAGTATTTTATTCCGGATCAATATTTCTGCAGGTATATAGTAGTATTTGGTTAAAGGAATATGTAAAAATGGCACTGCATAACCATTCAAGTTTCACTGAAGGTTTCTAATATCGAAACTCAACTATTGCATCTTTATACAAAAATATTGGTTTAATTTACTTTGAATCAACACTGGCCTTTATTTTCTTACGTTTCTTTCTTCTCTATGTAATTCCGGAAAATATTTACGACAAACCAGAGAAGCTATTGCACATTTCTTATTCGAGCTACAGTATTGCCCAGGCTGATTAATGTGTGTGCTTCCAGCAATACGCCTTGATCAAGCGTTTCATATCGTGCTATCATCCTTACTCATTGATTAATATGTTTCTCCATTGCAGTACACGTTTTCGCTTTTACATAAAAGATGAAGAGGCGTACGATCAGAAATTAATAGCTACACATTAATTTAGTCATTTTCATAATGGCACTCGCTTTTCCTTTAAAGTAGTTGATACTGCCTTAAACGAATAAAATCTCTTACATGTTTTGTACTACTGAAAAATCGCCAATCGTCAGTAAAAGAATATAGTCTGCCAATGCGAAACTGGAGACACCGCAGAACCTTTCAAAATAAGAGCAAATAATATTAAACCATTCAATTGCGTCATAAAGCTCCTTTTGTTGCCCAAGAACGATTAAGTTCGTTTATCACATTATTTCAAAGCGTAATGCACATATAATGGGAGGTAATACCATAGGGTAGTAATTTGTGCCCATTATCTTTAAAGCACTCGAAAATATACCGGAGGAAAAATCAAAACAAATGATGTCACAGTTTAATCGGCCTAACTACAATTTGTAAAATAAACAAAGGTGCGTAAGCAGACGATTCCGGGTTTTATGGGGACGAGGTCGGGGACACACGCAATTTGAGACCATTAATCTTTGGCAACGACAAAAAGTAATAAATATGCAGACCTACCGGTTGTTCTGGAATATGATGGGTTTCCACACAAACAACATTAGACGGTCTTTAATTGTTAGTATTTTGGAGGACGAGCATTTGTAAACGATCAAAACATAAAAAATGACACGTGGAAGATATAAACACTTCCAGACAATGTTGATCTAAGGTATATTAGCCCATGGTTATAGTAATACGACATGATGCACCTTAAGCAAGGTGAAGTAACTAGGAACCTAAAATAATTATTATAAAGGCCTCCATATTAATTTTACGTTTACGTAGCCTTAACCCTTAAGTACTAACGTAACGTCTGAGAGACGGAAATGTTCGACGCGTGTGTTATATTTCCCCCTCCAGTTAAGATGTATGGTTGATCCTTCATCTAATTTCAAACTACCTAAAAATAACTCAGTTTTTAAAATTTCGCTGCGGTGGGATGTTTTGTGCGGAAGTTATTTGTATTTAAAAATAAATTCCGTCTCAGAGACGTCACGTTAGTATGCACGCTACTATTTTTGCATGATGGGTCAAAAACCAACTTGCTCAAATACGGTTAGATCAACAGCTTGTTGCTTGAACAGCAAGTGTTCCAGTAGTATAATGAATTAGACAGTGAGGACAGTAACGGAGAACCTAATATTGATGAAAATTCTGCTATACTTAGTGACCCTAATGTGTTCATCTTGCACTAATTCTGTATAGTTTTAGGGTGGTGTGAAATTTTATACGTATTTTTTTTTCTCACTGTTTTTTTAGTTAAGTTGTGTTAGAATACCATTGTCTGTTGAAATATGTTTGCTGATAATAAAAAAAAAATTGAAAATTGCCTTTTTCTGTAATTAAGTTAACACCTACAAATTTAAACACGGTTTCCTATTTGACTCTGTAAATGCTAATATTTTTATGAATTTATATTTTTTATGTGATTAAAATATGCTTGATACATCATTGCATAGTACTTTATGTTTAAAAAAAAAAATTAGTAATAAATTCATAAATAAATATATGCCCGTCTCTGAGACGTCACGTTAGTACTAATGCACCACAACAGACACGTTAGTACTTGAAGGTTAATCAACAATCATGACAGACAATCTGTTTCAGAAGGCTGGAAATTAGGTACAAGATTTATATTAGTGATTTTAGCCAACACCTTCTAGTTATACGGCTATTACTAAAGCAATTTTATACCTCTAAACAGTAGGATTTATTAAATTGGGGATTTTACGTTACAATTGGGATTTCTCCTAGATCATTATTGGCCACTACTTAATTGGCATATTTGCAATGGTATCTTATGAATATATGCTTTCAGGCTCATATTAGTATATGTCTTAAATATTTAGAGATAGTGTATTATATTCTTCACCTTCCCTATCAATTGTAGTAAAAGTACGTTAAGTGTGGTATTTGAATTTGCATTTTTATAGGAACCGCACTACTCTTACTTCATTTTCGAAATCCTCAACTGTCGTTTTAAATAGTTCATCTTTACGACAAGCTGATCCTAACTATCAAAATCAACTAAAAGAAGTTCAGGTAAAAATATATTTCGTCATCAACCGCTTCAGCGAAACATTTTCAACTTCTTCTTTGCTGAAAACTTTTGATTTTTTTCGTATCCAGGAACTGTAATACTTCTCTGCTCATTAGAAAAAAACGTCAATCTAGCAGTAGTCGCAGTATCTCTAATTGCAGATCGGACCCCTTCGTTGGAAGAATTTATATTTTAGTCGAAATGTGACGATTTTTTTCCAAAATCAGTGACAACTGGGAGGAACCTGAAGCAATTACATTTTCTTTACTGTTGCCTTCATACAGTACTCAGAAGAATTCTATTTTGACTAGCATAACTTTTTGACAGATACTTTTCATAAAATATTTTAATATGATTTTAGGTTCCTGATAGTAAACAAAATGTTGTCTGTAGCATGAAAGTTAAGTTCTCGAGAGTAAAACTTGTTTTACGTTCTTTGGCGCATAAACTGAATGAAAATTGATTTTATAATAACGGATAAAATAAACATAATAAAAGGTGTAACACTGCTAAATTAAACAACAATTGGCAGCGATCATAGCATTGTTAGCATAAAGGTAGTCACCAGAGTAACAAAAGAAAGATGCAAGCTAATTTCTAGCTGTAAGTGAGGCACTAAAACCTGGACACCGATTACCCTGTCTAAATATTAGCAAACTATAAACGAACAGCTTAAGGGTCTATACAATTTGGACTTCCATAAATAAAATTATTCAATATCGAACTTCATAAAAACATACAAAACAACCATTGTTGTAAACAAAATAAAGGTAAGGAGAAAGCTCAGTATACATACGTAAGAGACGGATCATAAAATGCAGATGTGAAATGCAGCACAAATACAAGACGTATGAAGCAGAATTAGGACAACTGGACAAAGCCATATCAAAATCGATTCGTTACTTACAGTCATGGGCACATAGTCTTACAATGTATTTAGCTTATAAATTACAACAACACAACA
The DNA here is from genome assembly GCA_940337035.1 of Agriotes lineatus. Lineage (NCBI taxonomy): Eukaryota > Metazoa > Arthropoda > Insecta > Coleoptera > Elateridae > Agriotes > Agriotes lineatus. Next base: position 12,712 of record CALNHX010006829.1, read on the forward strand.
TTGCACCGTCTTCCCGCAGAAGCCGTTATCATATTTCATAAACAATGCCGATTAATTAACAATAACATTAATATTAATCTTTAAATTGCACACTCTTAATTCTAACTAAACGAAAAAGTTAATTTCAGAGATTCTCATGGCCATTGTTATTAAGTAACAAACGACTTCCGGGATTGGACAGTGTCATTATTGAGGTCGAGGAACTTAACGTTTCGCCCACTTTCGTAAGCGGCTTCATCAGGAGGAAAAGCAAAAAAGCACGGTGACTCAAAGTGTAAATCACACCAGAGGCGAAACTCTTTAGCAAACAAAGGGATAGAAGAGCACGGTAACTCAATGTGTAGCAATCTCAATTGGAACGAAGGCTTTCCTCTTCCTTCTTTGTGGAAAGTACTTATTTCTAAGCCCCGCTCACCGCCATTAAACCGCGGCAGCACTTGCTAAACCGCGACGGCATTTGTCTATAAATTATCGTCTTTCTCATTCCGATCGTTAGGAGAGTTTCACCTCTGGCGTGGTTTACACGTTGAGTTATCGTGCTCTTATATCCCTTTTTTCGCAAAACAGTTTCGCCTCTGGCGTGGTTTGCACGTTGAGTTACCGTGCTCTTTTGCTTTTCCTCCTGATGAAGCCAATTACGAAAGTGCGCGAAACGTTGAGTTATTTGACCTCAATAATTGACACGGTCTAATCCCGGAAGTCGTTCGTTACTTAGACCAAAAAGTCTTTAAATAGTCGCCACTGTCGCATTCCTTCCTGGTCGGTCACGAATTCGATGGCGTGCCAGTCCAGCAGCTCGGAAAATTTGTTTCGTCAGGCTCTCGACTGTCGTCGCACGCCCTTCTCTTCACCTCCTCACCAACTCGTCACCCTCCATGCTGGAGTGTACCTTCGGCCAGTGGAATCTAATTCATCCGCGAAGCACCCTGCCAGACCTTCGCCTGGAGCTCTGTGGGTCTGCGCAGATCAAGGTAATACTATAAGCGCAGACTTACTGTCCGACAGTACCGATGATCTGGCGAGCTTGGTCTTCCCTTGAAATGTACTCGAGTGTCATTTAAATTGCCAGCAGCTCAATTTCCAAATGCAGGTACCGTCCCTAGTTGAAGGTGGAAAATGCAGTTGCGGTACTGCCGTCTTCGTTATGCAAGACGTCCTTGTAACAGTGCGTACCGTAGACGCCTTCTTCGCCAATGAAGAAAGAAAACCTCTACAGGGTAACGACGAGCTCTGTATACAAACCGTAGAAGGTGGAACAATAAATACTGCCAGCAATTACTAGATCTTTAACAAGTGTTTCATGGAAGCAACAGTGGCTGCTATTTCGAACATTGCTATGATAATAACAAAACCAGAAATAAAGTATCGCAGATCTGTCTAACTGTAGGTCTACAAGGTTACTATGCCACCTTTAAAAACGTTTTACAAAAATTATAATAAACGCGTAGACGTGAAAGCTTATCTTTATCAACCTCGAGAGCAACCGAGTTTTCAAGTTGGGCTTGGGAGAAACGATCATCTACAGATTGTTAATACATTAATCGAATAATTTATGGGTGTAATAAGCCATTAGTGTCCATCCTCGCAGATTTTTAAAAGAAAACATACGGAGTAGCTCTCGTAAAATATAATGGGTGTCTAGAATAACTGATAATAATAGCTATTTATGTTATTAGACCGCGAGCAACATTTTTATGGCCGCGCCAATACTTTACAGGTCGAGCCCGTAGGGCGAGACCTGTATGTTTGGCAAGGCCATAAAAATGCTGCCGGTGGTGTATTGTATAAAATTTTTTGGGATACTGCATTGGTAAATAGCGTTTAAATTGTTACAAACGAGTCCGGTAGATAAAATTTACCGGCCTAGATCAGTAGTAGTTGACAACTGTCTTTGATCCGGCCTTTGATCCGGCCGTTGTCAACTACTACTGGTGTAGGCCGGTAAATTTTATCTACCGGACTCGTTTGTAACTATATAAACGCTAGTTACCAATGCAGTATCCTAAAAATGATAATGGAGCATGCTGCATCTATGCGTACCGTTGTCCTGAACGTAGACCGTTGGTCTTTCCACATGATGATGCAGCACCACATTTGCAATGAAATGCTGGGTATAATTTTAATTCGCAATGTCGTAATTGATGTATTGGGAGACAAGGCCATTGTTATAGGAAAAAAGCCGTGAAGGACGCGTAACAAGTTGAAGAACGTGCATGAGTTGGCTCAGTGGGGGGATGGTGAATTGTAGCCTAGAAGAAAAAGTTTTCTCGCTGTAGTCCTTGGAGGTGCGAGCATAAATACGTGTAATTTATGGAAGCGCTAAGTAATGCGTCTGCTGTATATGGAATTGGGTGTCCATCAGAAAAAATTCCGACGATTATGGGAAGGGTGCTCAGCTGCAAGATATGACCTACCTTGCGTAGCAACTTCTGAAATGTTTATCTAGCTTTAAGAATTCGCGTAACTGCATTCAGCTTCACAAATAAGTTACACAGTAAGTAATTTGGGAAACATTGTATTAAGAGAACACATAAAATACTTTCAGGGGCCCCCATCTGTAAGATAGAACCACAACAAACTATGCTAACCAAAACAATCATTAAGAAATAAGAAACACCTAATTTCACAGGAGAAACAATATTTATAGCTTGGTGACAAGCGCACGCCAATTAACTTGAGGATTTTAATTTAATGTAAATTAAAACACAGTCTTCCTCATAACAATTAACATATATTTTTACACACGTTTATTTGACTGTCCGGTTTTGACATTAGCCTGAAGATGGTTTAACAGCTAAACCGAAACATGTAGCGTGTGTAAAAATATATGTTAATTGTTATGAGGAAGACTGTGTTTTAATTTACATTAAATTACTGAATCACCTCATTGTGAGTATGGACCGGATCCTGAATTTTTAACTTGAGGATTACGGCACTCCCATCATGGATACATAAAAAACTTATACCCACGTAAGCGGACAAATACTAACTAATTCACAACATGCATCAGTTAACTTAATATCGTTGTTGTTAATAGCCTTGTTTACTGCAGGGTCATTAGACCCTCCCTTTTAAGCAAATTTTAGGCATTAAGACCCCACGATTGCTAAAACCGAATAAGTTAAATTAGGTTTAAAGACCGTTGTAGTTACTGGGGTTTGAGCTCACATGTTTCCAGAGCCAAAAGATCGTATCTTTAAGCCTCCTCCACCTTAACTTAATATAATGAAAAGAACATATACCCTATTCAAAATGGACGGTAATGTACAAAATACATTGCTTAACTAGTAAAACAGGTTCAACTTATTTAGCTGGATGCAGAATTACCTCGCGAAAATTGAGGCAAGAACCAAGGTGATAGAAAACTCGACAGATAGAGGATTTACCCGGTCTTCGGAAAGGCGAGGGCTTAGCTGGGTGGCCAGGATTGACAAAAGAGAAATATACAGCTGCAGCTCATGACTTCCGTTACGGATGTAGTTGAACAAGAGTTTTTCAGTTCTGCGTGGGCGTATGCAGACAGGACCACCCTGTTTGCTTGATGCTATCTGACTACTATTTCGGCGCTGTCAAAAATAGGTTCAATTTTTTTAATTGTTAGTAGTAATAATAATTAAAGCTGCTGCAAATATATAAATACGTGACTTTCCACATCAAAATTATTTATGTGGTTTTATCTTAATATTGAAGTATCTTCGACAACCATTATTAAAGAGTGTTTAATTACATGCGCTCTAGTAATTATGAAGATTAAAAGTAGTTATTCTAGGACACTCTGTATTGTACTAATGTTTTCCTTATTGTAAATTTTCTAAGAATAATAAATAAAGTTTCAGTTTGCCTGTTAATCACATTAAATCTCTTAATACCTTTCATTGTCCAATATGTAATATTGGTGTATGCATTACACCTGTTGGCTATACTTTGCACGAAACCTAGTTAAACATACAAAACCAAACAGATAATTTTGGCGAACAAAGCACTCCGAACTTGAGGCAAACTTTGCACAACTTTTTCATTTGGTTTTCTTGTAGATATTTCTAATATAAATTATATCATTAATACCTTACATATTTAGGTAATGTCATTTCCAAAACTTAGCAACATATATTACTTTAATTTGTAGTATCGGTTTACACCTTCATCCTGCATCTTATAAATAGAAGAAGAGAGTGAACAGATCCTTGATGGTTTTGGTGCAAAAGAGAGATTGCAGTTTGCAAGTCCTGTTTCTTGTTGCAAAATGTTGCAAATGAAATAACATGTGAAGAGATTTTATAGAGGTATTCCCCACAACCACTGGAAGTTGTTAACAAAGAGCATATTGCTGTACCGAAACAAGATATGATTGCAGTATTCAGCGTTTAGAAAAGGGGTAGGAAACTTCATTTGGGAGAAAACAAATGGGTTCTTATGGCATTTCGACTGCTTCACTTAATTTATTCCTGCTCAAATAACTTTAGAAACTAATATTAGTTGATTGACTTCCCTAAGATCTAGAAAACAAGATAACATTCGAATCAAAACCATTTAAAATATTTAGTGTCGTTCTACTTTAGCTCTTTGTTTTTAAAATAACTTAACTAAAAATTGCATTGCAACACGTGACTAAAAACAACTATATAAGCCTGTATGGTATTAATTTTTAGATTGTAACAAATTTCTGTTTGGATGACTTTATGATAAGTATATGCCCTTTGACATAAAATCATTGATTATTGAGTTTATTAAATGTTTTAGCTCCAGCAGAACAATCACTCTCAAATCAGTCATGCATTATCAAAATTATTACAATCGATGGTTGTTCAGTACAATGAAACTTACTTAAAAAAATTTGGTGTGATACACGCACACAACTTCCTTTTACAGTGATCTTATAATTACCCAAAAATTTTATTTAAAATTTTTAAGCTCTTGTCAAAAATTTTCAAAAATTACAAATTTTACAAAAACTGTACAAAATAGAGTGTTAGTTCAAGAGATAAATTTTCTCTAGAATTTTAAGCTGAATTCAAAACTGTAATAATATACCGGGTGTTCTCTTTAAAATAGGAGTTAATAAAAAAATAGAAAAAAAAACAAATGAAACCCATTTTAGAAGTATTCAACGGGAAAATCACATATTTCACATTAATACAAATTAATAATGTAATAAAAATTTAAAGTTTAAAAAAATCGCTAGAGCCGTTTTGAAAAAATCGAAAGAAACTGAAAAATCACAAGAGTAAACACCTACTTCCGGCTTCAAAAGCTTGCTGTCGCATCTACATAGTACACAAAACTTATATATGAAGTTTCACAGACAGACACACAGACAGACAGACACAGACACACAGACAGATCAATGAAAAAAATATGTTTTTTGGGATAAGGGGGCTCTAAAACGTGAAGATCTGTTGAAAACTCAATTTAGAATTTGTAGGGTTGATCCAATACTTCCTTTATTGTAAAAGGAAGTAAAAATATGACAGTCAATATTCACGCCACAAAGAAGTTTTAGAGATTACAGTCAATATACAACTGTGAACGTCAAAAATTATGAAAGTGGAAAGTTAGTCGAATTCATATTTGTTACAATTCTTATCATTTAAAAAACATGGAAAATGTAAGTAAGGGTTTTTCAATAGCAACGATCGAACTTTAACAGTTGATAGTAACAATGTTTGAAAAGCGACAGTTGTCAAATTTTACGACTAAACGAACCAAGTGTCACCATTTAACTATAAAAAGATACACACTTGAACAACGATTGCAAATTATAAAATTTTACCATCAAAATAATTGTTCCGTTCGTGCAACTTTTCGTTCGTTAAGAGCAATTTATGGTCGGAATAATCGTCCTACAGAATGCACAATTCGACGCTTAGTTTCAAAATTTGAAACGATAGGCTCCATTACTGATTGAATAACACCTTTGCGTGAACGAAATGCTAGATCAGTAGGAAATATTGCTGCTGTGCGAGCCAGTGTTCAAGAAAATCCAAAACAATCAATTAATCGTCGTGCTCAAGAACTTGGACCTTCTTCACCTTCAACCCCGAGTATTTTGCGTCAAGACTTAAAGCTTCATCCCTACAAACTTCAGTTAACTCAAGAACTGAAGCCCAACAATCATAGTCAACGCCGTACATTCGCCAATTGGGCTCTGGAACAATTAGAGCAAAATCCTGCTTTTGGACGCAACATTATTTTTACCGATGAGGCGCATTTTTGCTTGAATGGCTTTGTCAACAAGCATAATTGCCGAATTTGGGAAGATCATAATCCAAGGAAGATACACGAGCGTCCAATGCACCCCGAAATAGTGACTGCTTGGTGTGCATTTTGGTCTAGCGGCGTCATCGGCCCTTACTTTTTTCAAAATAAAGAAGGAGCTGCAGTTACTGTTAACGGTGAGAGATATAGGGAGATGGTTACCAATTTTTTTTGGCCTAGATTAGATGCTATGGATAAGAGAACAAGTGGTTTCAACAAGACGGGGCTACATGCCAAACAGCAAGAAACAAAAGTTCGATGGTTTTCTTATTTCGCGAGGCGGTGATGTGAACTGGCCACCAAGGTCGTGTGATTTTACCCCCTTGGATTACTTTTTATGGGGATATGTGAAATCCCAAGTCTATTCCAACCAACCCAGAAGAGTCCAAGCCCTAAAAGAAAATTTCACTCGGGTTATTAGGGATATTGAACCTAGAATGTGCGTCACACAAAGAAGTGGCGGAGGCCATTTAGCCGATATTATCTTTCACACATAATGGTATTAAATGTACTTTCGTAATAAAAAAAGTTTTTCACGTTATCACATACACAACTTGTTTTATTTCAATTTAAAAATCGATCGCTCTTATTGAAAAACCCTTTAGTTGCTTTAAATATCTTATTCGCTTTATTATAACTTTTTACAATTCGATCGGTTATCAAACATCTGTAGTTGTTTTTTTACCAAACACTCCAATCAGCCTCTTCGTTGAACCAAGCGTATTCTGTCTGCTCACAGATTTTCTGGGACACTCATGCAAGTACAGCCTCTTAACTAATTGCAACACTCGTCGTTTTTTAATGGCTCCTAATGTAGCTTCAATGCGGACTTCAACACTGCAACCTCCCGGTCGGCAGTAAAACTTTCTATTGTGCACCAACCCAAGTATATTTGTAATTAACTACCAGTGACTGCAATGCCCTCTATCCGAATCTCACAAGATGTCCACAACCTCCAAACAAGGAGCTCGATGAGGTCCACCACCAATCAATGCCATTTTTACTTCCTTTTACAATAAAGGAAGTATTGGATTCACACCAAAAATTCGAAATTGAGTTTTCAAAAGATCTTCACGTTTCAGAGTCCCCTGAACCCAAAAAACATATTTTTTTTGTCTAATTCCGATGTAACCAACCAACAATAAACTTAGTACAGCATCTAATTCCAGGAAAGACTATTTTGTAGATTGCAGCAGTTCAACTTCTTAATGTACTCCTACCATACAACTCCTTCTCCATTAATCCATTATATCGTTTATTTAGAATTAATTGTATCTCCATTTAGTTAATTTATTCTTAAGTACTCCTTTTATACACAAATCACATAAATAAAATCATTCCATAAAGAGGTTTTTATTTTAAAATTTTTACTTTTATCAGAAATACGTTTATACTTTTAGAATCAAAATTTTGTTGTTATCTTTCCTAATACAATTCACCATAGTAATATATTTCATCCATTTTTTGTAAATTAACACCCCTAGATTACATATTAGTACAATTCATTCATTCTTAATGTTTGATTCACACAGATGCGTGCATCAAAACCTTTGTGATTATAATTAATCATGTAATTCAAGTCATAACTGTTCTATCTCATTCAAAGGTCGTGGTAAAGTCAAATTTGCATCTTGCCGTATTTGTTTGCCTGTGTTAATATTGGAAAGGAATTTGTAAGCTTCCCTTAATGGCTTTTAAGCGAATGGATACATTTTCTAATAGAACTTAAGCCGACTTAGCATATTTGGGAATCATGTGTTTATGGATTTTGTTCAATTGCCTCATTGAGAGACCTTAGCATTAAGATTCTTAGAATAAGTATTTATTCCTACGTGCGACGCTCCGATTGGCTACGCAGGATCGCCTCAGCCAATAGTGTTTGAGCTTTCCCCTCCTTGATGAATTTGCGAGTTCGGCTCGTTGTAAATTCAGCGTTAGTTAGATTCAAAATTTCGAGTAAGCAAGTTCAGCTATGCTTTGTGCTGGGTTGCGGTCGTTCTAACTCCCTGGTAAAGACGTTTCCAGGTTGTTTTGTGTTACGGTTACGCGCAATTCGCTATTTTCGCGTGGCCAATCCAAGCGTGTCACAACAGTTGAAGCTTTTGTAAAAAACCATCGGTCCATCAGTGACGTTTGTAATCGTTGTTACTCAATATACTCGTGTTTGTTAAGTCTTGTTTCACTCCAACAACTAACTGAACCCAAGTCAAGGGTTATTAAGTGGCAGTTCCCGGCAATCCCATTGAACCGGAATTCGCAGCGGATTAACTGGGGGCCCCATTCGTGGAAGCCTCTTATCAAGTTAATCGTACAAAAAACATTGGTCCTTCGAGCCGGATTTGGAAGAAGCTAGAAAACGCGAGTGTACAAGTTCCCAGTAGCTGGTGGATGCAATTGCTCCAACATCATTTCGTCGGAGAGCGTCAAGAAGCTTCGCCAACACCAGGAAATTCAACCATCGAGAGCTTACACCGAGTCCAGGTCCCACGTCAAGCGGCAGCGGGTTGGTTTTCTGTTCGTCAAGAAGTTACTACGTTCTCAAATCAAAAGTAAGTCCTTTTCCATTACGCCTTCGTTTAGTGTTGTTTTTTGCTTGTGTCAGTCATGGTGGAAACTCGTTCGACATCAGCGGTCATGTCGGAAACTCGCGCTTTAACCACTCGTTGCAAATTCATAAAAGCCCAAGTAGATCGTTTCAAAACTCTATTTCATAGAATTTCTTCGTCCAGCCCCGTGAAGGCTCACGAGGTCGGCAACTTGTCAGAAGAGTTTAGTTGTTTCCAAAATTTGTTGGATGAGTATAAGAAGTATAAAACCGAATCTAGGTCAAAATTCTTCGCAAAGTGGCCCTTCAGGAGAGCTCGCTGGATTAAGATTACCGCCCTTAGATTTGCCTTCCTTTTCGGGGAAATTCGATAATTGGGTTCAATTTCATGACTCCTTTACGTCGCTTATTCATAACAACGTTAATTTGACCAACGTTCAGAAATTTTACTATTTGATTTCTTCCCTCAAGGGAAAAGCTGCTAGTTCAATCTCGTCGTTAAAAGTTACCAACGATAACTATACCATTGCTTGGGACATCCTGGTCAAGCGATTTGAAAATAAGAAGCTGATAGTAAAATCAAACATAAATGAGTTATTCAGTTTAGAGAGGATTCACATTCGTCTGTTCAAAGGCTGCTCGATAGTGTAGTTAGAATTTTGGAAATTTTAAAGGCGTACGGGGAACCCACAGTCGACACCATACTAATACATATCATAGTTTTGAAGCTCAGCTCAGCAATGCAGACTGACTGGGAATTATGCAAACATGCCGGACAATTTCCTACTTTGCGAGAGTTGTTAAATTTTTTAGAGAGCAAAAGTCACTTATTAGGTTCGCTGGAAGCTGCGAAAATAGGTTCGAGTTTGGGAAGTCAGGGATCCGAGCAAAAAAGTCATGCACGCGCTCATGTAGCCAGAGAGCAAGGTAATCACTCTTGTGATTTTTGCAAAAATAGTAATCATTCGATTAGCGCTTGCGAATCTTTTTCAAAATTGTCGGTTAACGCTCGTATCGAAGAGGCGCGTCGTTTGAAACTATGCAACAATTGTCTCAAGCCCGGACATTTCGTGGTAAAATGCACATCGTCGAGATGCCGCGTATGCAGAAAACAGCACCATACTTTACTGTGTTTGCGTCCAAAGCGCGACGCGCACGAAAATACTCCGTCGCCGCGTCCTGGACCGCCAGAAACCAGCAGCGACACACGGGAGGTCGGGGCCGTCGCCCCGAGCGAGGCACCCGTCGCATCCGTTTCAGCAGCTTGTAGCCGTACTGCAATCGCGGCGCCAGCGCAAGTTTTATTGTCCACGGTTAGCGTATTCGTAGAAGGATCCTCCGGGTCATTTTCCCGGGCAAAAGCTCTTGTGGACCCCGGATCCCAACTTAACTTAGTTAGCGCCGACTTGTGTCAAAATTTGAAAATTGAGAAACGAGGTAATATCACCTCACTGTCGGGTGTTGGTGCCAGGGCTCTGAACGCTGAATTCAGAGCAAACGTTCGAATCCGCTCCCGCAACGGGAAATACGAGGAAATTTTGAGCTGTGTTGTGTTAGACAAAATTACGGACCCTCTGCCGGCCCTTTCTTTCTCGTTGAGGGATTTGAAGATCCCACCAAACATTGTGCTAGCCGATTCAGATTGTAATACACCGGGAAAGATTGATCTTTTATTAGGCGCGAATGTCTTTTGGCAAGTGCTCTGTCTGGGACAGGTGAAATTGGGCCCAGAGAAGCCATTCTTAACACAAACACTCTTTGGTTGGGTTTTAGGCGGAAACATGAATGTCGAAAATCGAGCGCTCATTCTTTCAAATAGAGTTCATTTAAGTGTAGCCGGCATCGAGCACGGCATTCAGATATTTTGGGAAATCGAGGGGGCTTACGGTTCATCAGGCCGACTCTCTGCTGATGACAAATTTTGCGAAGACCATTTTCAATCGACTACGAAACGGGCGTCGTCGGAGCCGCGTAGGTTCATCGTGAGCATACCTTTCAGGAACGATGCTCCATCGCTGGGAGACTCGCGCGGTATAGCATTAAAACGTTTCTATTCATTAGAAAACAAATTGTCAAAAAATCCCGAGTTGAAAACCGCGTATTCCGCATTTCTCAAAGAATACGAGTCGCTTGGTCACTTGAGCAAGGTGGACGACGAAGCGAGCCTTCCTCATCCTCGGTTTTATTTGCCACATTTGCCAGTCATAAAGGAGGACAGTTCAACGGCCAAACATCGCATTGTTTTTGACGGCAGTTGTGCGTCCTCCTCCGGAGTAGCGCTTAACGACCTTCAACATAAGGACCCAGTGGTCCAGCAGTCGTTGTTTGCAATTCTTTGTCGCTTTAGGCAATTCAAGTACGTGCTGAAAGCAGATTGCGCCAAAATGTATAGGCAAATCCTCGTGGACCCCTCGCAGACGCAATACCAATTAATTTTATGGCGTGACGACAAAACCTCAGCGGTAAAATGCTTCAAATTATTAACGGTCACCTACGGTACTAAATCAGCCTCGTACCTAGCAACTAGGTGCTTGATAAAAATCGCCCAGGAAATCGAAGCGTCGCTTCCAGAGGCCTCATTAAGAATTAGCCGGGATTTTTATGTAGATGACCTACTGACTGGTTTTGAAAATAGGGCGGAAGCCATAAAAACGCAATTCGAAATTAGTAGCGCTTTGTCGGGGTACGGGTTTGAATTGCGAAAGTGGGCATCCAACGACAGTGAAGTAGCTAGCGCCATTGGTGTAGATCGCGGCAGCGTAGAGCCCATTTCTTTGACGGAAGACGCCACGGAGAAAACTCTCGGCATTTTTTGGGATACTCGGCGGGACGTGCTAAGTTACAGAGTGAACCCTAGCTGTTGCAAATCAGTTACCAAGCGGGCTATACTCTCTAGTATGGCTCAAGTATTCGATCCCTTGGGACTACTTGGTCCAAGCGTTCTAACTTTGAAACTTCTCGTGCAACGGCTTTGGCAGTTGAAGTTGTCATGGGACGAAACGGTGCCCATGGAGATGCGCTCCAGATACGACGAACTCCATTCTTCATTACGCGCTTTGGGCTCATTGGCAATTCCGAGACGGGTAATTTGCGATGACATAAATTCGATAGATCTCCACGGATTTGCGGACGCGAGTTCTGTAGCCTATGGGTGCGCCATGTATATACGTTGCGTTGACGCGCGCGGTAATGTCACCACCAATTTGCTTTGTGCTAAGTCAAGGGTCGCTCCATTAAAAACAATATCCTTGCCTCGTCTGGAGCTTTGCGCAGCCTTACTGTTGGCTCGTTTGATTAAAACTATACTCTATTCCTCCGCATTTAAATTTGACCGCGTGTACTATTGGTCGGACTCCACCATAACTCTGCACTGGATAAATAAGGATGCGAGTAATTGGAAGACGTTCGTCGCGAACCGGGTGTCCGAGATTCACGAACTAAGCAATAGGGAAGAATGGTTTCACGTACGTACAAATTGCAACCCGTCCGATATAATTAGCAGGGGAATGTTACCCCAGGAGTTACTCAACTCACGCTTGTGGTGGCACGGGCCAGAGTTTTTGTCACAGGCGGACTTAAAGCCCCAGCCCGTTAAAATTGATTCGGGTGAGCTAGCAGCCCAAGAGTCGCGCCCAGTAGTGGCCACTCTTCACCATCGCGTCCCAGAATTTGAACTTTTCAGGCGCTATTCCAGTTTCACCGGTGCCAGAAATTAGCTATCGGAATTAAAAAATATCCTGTCAGGCTCTAGTGAGCAATGCATAAGGGAGGAATTGTCGAAACATAGCATTAAGTGGAATTTTATTCCGGCACGCTCTCCGCACTTTGGCGGCATCTGGGAAGCGGGGGTAAAGTCATTAAAATATAATTTAAGGCGAATATCTTGCAATGCAAAGTTAACTTTCGTTGAGTATTACACCATGCTGACTCAAGTGGAGGCGATACTAAATTCTCGCCCACTCTGTGTTCTCCCTACCGACGCCTCATTCCCCGAAGTCCTTACTCCTGCCCACTTCTTGATCGGTCGGAAGCTGACTTCGTTTCCGGAAGCCCAACTCCAGGACATACCGGAAAATCGTCTCAGCCGCTATGGGCTGGTCCAGCGGCTGTCCCAGCAGTTTTGGGATCGTTGGTCCCGGGACTACCTCCACCTCCTGCAGCGCCGGCCTAAGTGGAAGTCCTCCAGCACGTCTCTAGCCCCCCAGGTGGGCGACGTGGTACTCGTCCACGACGAGGCATCTCCAAGCTACCGTTGGCCACTGGCAATCATCTCGGCCACATATCCAGGAGCGGATGGTGTTGTGCGTGTGGTGCAAGTGCGCGATTCCCGAGGGAATCTCCTGAAACGCTCGGTGCGTAAAGTGTACATCCTACCCAAAGACGATCATTGCGATCAAGGGCAATAAACATTGACTTTGCTCTTAGTTGGTAGTTTTCGTTAATTGAACATTTTGCTAGGTTTAGTTGTTTATTTGCTTGTATTCATGCTAGTTGTAGGTTATCTGTAAGGCTCTTGGATTATCATCTGTCCTTAATTCTTGTTATGCATTTGATTATTTGGTAGTGTTAGATTTCAGTTTAATTTTGGGATTTAATCACGTCGTGCCATAGTCGGCACTTCGGAGGCGGCATGTTTGATTCACACAGATGCGTGCATCAAAACCTTTTTGATTATAATTAATCATGTAATTCAAGTCATAACTGTTCTATCTCATTCAAAGGTCGTGGTAAAGTCAAATTTGCATCTTGCCGTATTTGTTTGCTTCTGTTAATATTGGAAAGGAATTTGTAAGCTTCCCTTAATGGCTTTTAAGCGGATGGATACATTTTCTAATAGAACTTAAGCCGACTTAGCATATTTGGGAATCATGTGTTTATGGATTTCGTTCAATTGCCTCATTGAGAGAGCTTAGCATTAAGATTCTTAGAATAAGTATTTATTCCTACGTGCGACGCTCCGATTGGCTACGCAGGATCGCCTCAGCCAATAGTGTTTGAGCTTTCCCCTCCTTGATGAATTTGCGAGTTCGGCTCGTTGTAAATTCAGCGTTAGATTCAAAATTTCGAGTAAGCAAGTTCAGCTATGCTTTGTGCTGGGTTGCGGTCGTTCTAACTCCCTGGTAAAGACGTTTCCAGGTTGTTTTGTGTTACGGTTACGCGCAATTCGCTATTTTCGCGTAGCCAATCCAAGCGTGTCACAACAGTTGAAGCTTTTGTAAAAAACCATCGGTCCATCAGTGACGTTTGTAATCGTTGTTACTCAATATACTCGTGTTTGTTAAGTCTTGTTTCACTCCAACAACTAACTGAACCCAAGTCAAGGGTTATTAAGTGGTAGTTCCCGGCAATCCCATTGAACCGGAATTCGCAGCGGATTAACTGGGGGCCCCATTCGTGGAAGCCTCTTATCAAGTTAATCGTACAAAAAACACTTAACATATTGCATGACTTTTTCAAATAATTATTCGACTTTTGCTTTCCACCTTAATCCAAGCATTTTAATCCACATGTTAGAACCTTTCTGTTTCTTAATCTGAATTGTATAACTGGATTTGTATCCTAGTTCGCAAATTTACTAAATATACCTTTGAATGATTATGCTGTTCTTTTAATAGTTAAATTCATCTTGGTATGTTTTTAATAATTAGGTATTTTTATCATTCTATAAATAATCTCATACCTAGAAATTAACTTTCATAAATAAACTAGCAGTCTTAAGATGCTACCATAACAATATATGTAATACATAGTAGATTATTTGCATTAGTAGTATTTGTGCGGAAATAGAAGAGCCAGAATTAAGTACGAAAATTAAATTAAATAGCTGCATAAGCTTAAGCATAGAATACGATGCAGCTAAGATTTCTAGTATCTGATTTATTCGCCAGTTTAATAATAACTTATTGTGCCAATTACAGAACAGCAATTCCACTTACAGTTCACACATTTAAGATACTCACTGAAATATTTAACCCAACATGCATATGTCTATAAAATGCTTTAGCGTAACGCTATTTTAACGAAACGTTGTGCAAAAACTCCCTAATACCAAATCTGGGATTATTTGAATCTTTCATTAACATTCGTGACTTAGCAATGCAACCAGAATTGCTGCCGTCCAAATTATTAATATCGACCAATAATGTTACGTAATCACGTGTGCAACGCTTGTTGAACTTTATGCTAGGGGTATATTACATTTCTCCATTACACTTTCAGTATGCAGATGGATTTTCTAGCGTTCCACTCTATTACTATATATTCAAATCCATGTCCTATTTGTTTCTCATCCTTTACGATCGCTCGAATCTTCTTTTCGACTTTACGTTGAAGAAACTCCAAATCACCTTTTATGTATGCGTTTTTACTTTGTAATTTCATGCGTTTCTCATACTTAATAGTTCCACACAATTCATACATTCTGTTATCTGAAATAGATCCTTTACTCATCTGTAGCTCCAAGTTTTCCTTTGGATCTGTATTACTTGGAATAATCGTCGACACGTAATTATCATTAGATTAGTTTTTATCTATTCCAACATTCCTAGTTGTGTCTCTATCCTCCAACGTTTTCTATAAATCTAATTTATTTTTCTTCCATTCTTGTATCTGTGGTCTGAATTTGTACCCCTCCCTTAGACGAAAGATGGACACGGCCTGGGCTGGCTTATGAACTCTCGGTAGAATATGGCGTGGTGTATAGACTAGGCAAAAAAACGCTTTAAAATTGAATAGTAGAATTATGAAGATGTGGGCTACTTTTCGTTACTCACAACATAACGACAAATCTAGATAATAAATAACACACCACCTACCTTTACGGTTTCGCTGCATACCTATATACATTGTACAAGTGAAATGGTTAGGGAAAGAACACAAAAATATTATCAGCAGTATTCAAAAATTATAAGATATTTAATAGAGAAAGATATCGAAACAAAACAACCTGAAAAACAAGCTGGTTTCAGGGCCGGTAGATCCACTATTGACAACATTTTTACTCTAAAACTGGCAATAGAAGAACGAATACAGCGAGGTAGAGAAACACATATAGCACTGATCGATCTCGAGAAGGCCTACGACAATGTCCCTATCAAAAAAATATGGAAGGAATTGGAAGATTTTGACATAAATACAACCTTAATAGAAGCCACTATAGAATTATATGAAAACAACAATACAAAGGTCAAAGAAGGTAATAAAACAACAGAAGCAATACAAACTACAAAAGGACTTAGACAAGGTTGCTGCCTATCACCAACTTTGTTCAAGATATATCTAGACAGAGTTTTACATAAATGGCAGAACAAATGTAAGAACTTGGGACTGAGGATAGGAGACGGCATGCTTTACTCTCTTTATTTCGCTGACAATCAGGTTGTAATCGCTGAAGACCAGGATGATCTGAGTTACATGGTCAGGAATTTACAAGAAGCGTATGAACAAAGTGAACTAACCACAAACAAGAATAAGTCAGAATACATCGCCATAGGGAATAAAGAAACGGATAATCTACCTCTGGAAGATAACTTACACTTAAAAGGAGTAAATAAATGTAAATACCTAGGAGTTATTATTGATAAAAACGGGAACAGTAAGAAATAAATAACCGAATAAACACAGGGCGAACCATTATTAGGTCACTTATTTCTATTCTATAGGACAATAAGGTTAAATAGAGAACAAAGAAAAGGATTTACAAAACAATGGTACAACGTGTTATAACATATGGGGCAGAAATGTGGGATATAAATTCAAGAAATAGAAGCAAACTGTTATCAACCGAAATGGATTACCTACGAAGAAGCTGCAAGAAGTCAAGAATGGACGGAATACGAAATGGTACGATAAAAGAAATGATGGAAGAGGAAGGGGATATAATTCACGAAGTGCAAAAACGACAATTTGTATGGTTTGGATATACTAA
This sequence comes from Agriotes lineatus, assembly GCA_940337035.1. Classification (NCBI taxonomy): domain Eukaryota; kingdom Metazoa; phylum Arthropoda; class Insecta; order Coleoptera; family Elateridae; genus Agriotes; species Agriotes lineatus. The sequence goes on from CALNHX010006829.1 coordinate 29,439, forward strand.
CAGGATGCAAGAGACGAGATGACCAAAGAAAGTACTGATATGGATACCACCGGAGAAAAAAAAACGAGGAAGATCTAGACGCAGCTGGAGGGATGAAATAGATGAAGCCATGACCCAATGAGACTTCACGGAAAAAGACACATACAGAAGAATGGAATGGAAACTGGGGGCGAAAAAACGGCGTCAGGAGTTTTTAATCAAACGCAAATAATTGCACCAACATATGAATTATATACATAAGTCATGGGTTAAAGTGCCAGCAACTTAAAATTTCTAGGACAATTGCCTAACAAATAAATAAACCATAAATATTAACCAACTTCCAAGTATTTTTAGTTGCAAAATATACCAAATAATAGCTCGGGGTCGCCACCTGTGAGTATCGCACTTGACATGTGTACACAACGTCCAAAGGACGCGGCGAAAGTGAGTTTTGGGCAAATAAGTATTTGAGCAGTTTGGAAACTATTAATCACTCACGCTTTTAGCTTTATAAATTGATTGATTAAAATGAGTAATTAAACACGCATCAGTTAGCAAAACTGATTATATTTGTGGCAACTATCTTTGTCGATAGGAACGCTGAAAAATACATGTACTTACATTTTGATTGGTTGTTAAGTCCAGTGATCGTGAAGGGGAAGATCCTGGTATGTTGCATCTTGACAAGAAGGACTTCTAAGCAGGATTTAGTTGCATTATTTCGTAAAATCCCAGGACAACACGAGCAATCAGAGCAGCTAACTGCGGCAAAAGCGGCCTAAGGCATTCTAGAATTTCCAACCAGTTTGCACAAGTCAAAGCGAAAAATAAGAGGCCCAGTTATTCTTGGAATAACTGTAGAATAACCTTAAGAAAGCGGCATGGAAACTAGCCCAAATAGCGAAATTAGTATGCAGAATTCAACTGGCAGAGGCATTCTTACCAAAGCCGTTCGTGAAGAAAACAACGCCGCTAGCGGTTTTTGTTTGTTTAAACAAGAGCGGTTTTGGTCTGCTCCTTGAATTTCAGATACTGCGAGGGCGTTTCGTGAAAAATCAATAATCGAGAAACTCGACTCTTTGCTAGCGAGCCTACTTAGGAAATAGCCATGCGAGCGTGTTTCGACCAGAAAAGCCTTACAGGTGCCGTATCTCTAACGTCATGTGTTTTAAGCGATAAACCTGAATTCCATTGCTACATTATTTAAAGATAAGTTGCTCCAAAGAAGATGAGAATTGCTAGAACTCGCTATTGAAGCGGGGCCTTACAATTTCAAATATTTGCTTCTTAATCACTCTTTAATATCTCCTGAAGGTGTTCCGTCGCGACTTTCATTAACTGTTCCTTATTTCAGATTTAACATCTTTGATTCATGCCGCTTTTGTTTTGCTGCTTGTAAATAGGTTTTTTTCGGATGGTATTTTTTTTCTCTCTCTCCTCTTTTGAGGATTACTTCCGTTTTCTTTTCCACTGAATGGATATTTACTTTATAGCTAAAAATTTTGTTTTAAACGTTTGAATTTAAGCGCTTTGTGTTGTGGTTTCTAGCAGTCCTCTGGTATTTCTAACAGTGATCACTTTTTGACCTTTCTGTATAATTCTCCTCGTTTTATTATACAATTTCGTCTATTCTGTTTAGTTTTACTTCGTATTCGCCCTGTGAAAGCTTTCTTCTTTTTTTTTTGATTTTTTTCTTTTACGTCTTCAGCTATGGATTTTGTCTCACAACTGTGATGCCACATTTGCCTTTTGCGCGTCTAGAACGACATCCTCGAGTCTAGTTCATCTTATATTCTGAGTTTTAGAAAACAGTTATACTCATTTAAAGGCACCTCACACATTCATTTACTTTTCTAGGCACGCTGCGAATCAGGTCATAAAGTGTGCGACCATTTATTCCAGATAACTTGGAGATGTCGTAGATTTACAACCGTTCCTGAAGGTTCTGGTAAAGTAGATATCTTCCGTCCCATCATGCCACAGACATATTCAATAGGCTACAAACCTGGATATTTATCAAGCCACGAGAAAGCGTTTATGTTTATAACCCTTATTTGTGTTTCTTTTTTAACCAAAACGTAATCAATTATTCCTTTTGACCCTGTAAACAATATATTGAAAAACCAAAGTAGTTCCTGCATTTTGAATGGACGTAACGTTCTTTTATATCTTGGAATATCTAAGTACCATTGGTAGTAATTCTGTTTAGTCTTCTTTTTTAATATTAAGCCTTCTGATAAGAGTATCTTCATGTTTTTGTCTTGTTTCAAGATTTTTATGTGCTTCTACGTACTTTAAGTCTGTTGTAACTTTTTACTTTTGCTTGGTTGAGTCTTTAGATGTTTGTATGTGCTATTACCAGTATGTGTTTCGTATTCAGTTCCACAACTCCTGCGTCCCAACCCTTTTGCTTTACATGTAAAACTTTAAAGGACTGTATTGATAAAAGATCTGTAAAGGGCTTTACACGGAATTTCCCTAGCGCGAATGAGATCAATTTGCAATTTAAAAATAAAAATATTCCGCTGGGGTTTGAACTCCGCCGCATCTGCGTAACGAGTGCGGCGCACGCCTCTATTTAACGAAACGTTCATATTGTTAAAACGTTTCGACTCTTTGGTGACATTATCCTATATCTGTTGAGTCTTATTTTCGGCAAGTGTAAAGCCTGACCTATGTGAAAATTATTACTTCCTTCTATTTCCAAGTTAACGCAAAAATAAAGAACATGTAATGGTTAAGGTGCTTACCCTGTATATATTTATCTGAATTTTCTCGGTTTCATGCCAGGTAAACACAATCTGCATGCAAAATATCGTCATTCTCCAACAAATAGTTTTTGACTTATACTGTCAACAGACAGACAAACAGACAGACAGAATTGAGAAAACCTGTTTTTCGTCATCTAGAGACCCTGAAACGTAAAAATCTGAAAAAATCTCGGAAGGTGATTTTTTTCGCCATTACAATACTTCCTTCGTGATTTAGACGAGGGAAGTAAAAATCGTTCGAAATGGTTCAAAACATAAACTACAAAATTCATTCTCTATTGAAAATCAGACAAAAACTCTAAAATGTACTTGTGGATCATAGTGGCTCTTGAAATACGAATCACTAAGAAAATGTTTTATTCAAGTATCTTTTAGCGCAGGAATATGCTGATGTAGACGCGCTAAATAAAGTTCATATAACGACTTATATTAGATTGAAAAATGGCTCAGCCGAACACGAAATCTTATTTTCCCAGGTTAATTTATCACTACTGCCGCTTCGCGTTCAGAAAGTCCGCGATTTTGGAGATAATTGAAATTCTGTTTGTTCTTTTTTTAAATACGTTTATTCCTTTCTTATTTAATTTAAAAGTTAAGTGGAGCGTAAAAATTTTTCATTATTTTACTCTCAACAGAAGCATTTGATACAATTTTTTGTTTAGTCTTTCACTTTCGAGTGGACATAAAGTTGAATTATTTAATCCCACCAAGCCACCTAGCACTATTAAATACATTATTTTCGCAGTTTCCCTGTCTCTTATCTCTTTTGGCGGGTTTCTTGTTGTAGCAGTTTTTATTCTGCCTTTTTTATCATCCAGTAATTTGTAGGTATTCCTCTAGGTTTAGCGTTTCTGTTATTACAACTTCTTTTTTTTTAGAAAGCTTCTCTACTCTTTATTTGACTGGTTTTTGTAGTAATTTATGCCTACCGTTTCTGCTGCCGTAACATCTTTTTCTTTTATGGTGAATTCCATTCTCTCTTCTACTGGGGTTTTCTGGTATAGCAACTTTTTTCTTTTTTTTGTTAATCAAATATTTTCCTTTATTCCAGTGTTTAAGTTGCGATCAGCAAGCGTAGCAGGGCAAGCTCATTTTATTGAAAATTGCTGCAGTGTTATAATAAATCCAGCACTATTGTATTCACCTATTAAGATTCAAATATATTTCAGTTTTAATTTCTATTAAATATCTATTTAATCTACGATATTGGCCAAATACAGTTTTTGATGCAGTTTCCAAAAGAGCTATTAATATCACAACAAGAAACGCATTTTCCTTCTAATATATCATGATGATTAAGAAAACATTTTACTCGAAAGGTTGAAGAGGATGGAAATTTTAACTTGAAACTGTTTTACATTACCAAAACCATTGCTAGGCAAGGTCGGATGGAGCTATATGTTATGTTAAAGATCTTTGCTAGAAAATAAGGAAAACCTTTGTTCTCGAAAATATTTTACAAATTTGACGTATTTAAGCACGTGTATCTCATTTGATTCAATGTCAATAATCCGGATTTAACTGAGCTGAAACTAAATAATAAAGCACAAGCTGTGCCTAATGCAAACATCAAAACACAATAAATATCTATACCGGGTGGGGACCTTCAAGACCGAACACAAGGAACGAATTGGAAGCCATGTTCATGAGATCAGCTTATAATCATACATACTAATGTCACCAGACGAAATATAAAATTATTCAGCATAAACCTGCATTACAAGTATTCTATCTCAAAGTTTTTAGTAAGCAATATTTATTTTTACAGATAGCTATTATCTGATAAAATTTAAAAAAAACGATTTACAGATGTACAACTTGCTAATTATTATTTATATAAATACAATTTTTAAAAGCTATTAAAATACAATATCTTTGGTGCAGTATTATGAAGACAAATTTTCTGTTGCACTTGACAGCATCGCGTGGACGCCGCATCAGTAGACGTTGAAGTCTTGATCTAAAAACCAGAAATACAAATACAATTACGTGATTTTAGATACTTACTTCTCTAATTTGACTTGTTTCTTCAAATTTTGGCATTTGAGAATTTGCATTACATTGGATTTTGGAGGTACCTGTCAATTAATGATTTCGCAAAATTCGAACATTAATTTTACAGAATTAAAATCAACAGCGTGGAATATTTTGTCTCGTAAAAACAATTATTGTTTACAAGTTTTGCAGAGACGTCCTGAAAATTTTTGTAACATGAATTAATTACATCGAAATTACAGCTTGAAATAACATTTTCTTTTAATTTTCTTGATGCAAAATTGACTGAATTACATTTCGCATAACTTCGATGAGTTTTTTTGGTAACCTATTAAAGTGCAATTAAATAAATTGAATCCCAGAAGAAGTTTTGCTTTTCACGTTAACTTATGTAAAATATGTTTTTCTTCATACATAATTAAAATGTGACATACTGCTGAATCATTTGAAATTCTCAACTTGGCGGCAATTTTTACTTTAAGCGGGGTGCACTAATCAGTTTCTCAATATGATATATTAAAAACGGCAATGGACAAATAAGATTTACTCAAGAAAGGTGTAGATAATTGCAAAATATATTTAGAAATTCTACCAGAATTAAAAAGGTTAACAGCCGAATAATTACAGATTTTTTTCAAACGTCAGTAAAATGTGACATTATACTGCTTGATTGATGATGCCAAACTGTCACTTCATTGCCATGGCATCTAAACACTTTATTTCCGCAGACGAGATATAAAGTTTTTTATCTACGACCACTACTAAAAGTAGGCCTTTTAGCGCTAGCTTGATTAACTAAAAGTGACATTTTCGAGTTTACAGTGGTTAAAAAATCAGCTGTTTACTTTTAACCCATGTGCTAAAAGTGAAGTGAGGTTATAAAACTACAATTTCGAACTGGAAGTGAACTTACATCGGTAATTATCTTGAAAAAGAATGGTTATAAAACTGATGTATATTTTATATTTATGATGTGATTGTTGTGGTGTAATTAATTTATAAACAAAAAAAATGTACAGTTTGCGAAATGTAACTAAAGAATATAAATTGGCAATTACCCTTTAATGTAGCATTTATAAAAGAGGATGTCGTAAAGCATGACGTCAAGCGCACGAAGGAGAACTTGAGTACCGCACGCGTCTGCGTCTTATTTGTTTTTATTCCACCTTTATAACTAGCAAATAAGTTTAGTTGCCCTTCAGTTGGCTCTTGCATACGAGTGAAGTTGGGCTTATCTTAAACATGTTCACCAATGCCCTTAAAAAGATTAGTGGCTATTCACCACTGAATAAAACAGGGCATTTCCGAAAAGTATCTAGCCTGCCGGTAGCCGACAATCTTACCATTCCCGGTCTCCGTAGTTTGGATTCATCGGAAATCTTACCGTTGCAGTGGCCCACACTTTGGAAGAACACTAAAAAGAGGTAAGCTGGCGTATATTTCAAATTTATTTGGTGTTGCTTTATTAGACTACACTTTTGTTTGGTTTATTGAGGAGTAGTTTTGTGTGGAGTGTAGGTTACAATTATACTTTTTTTTTAAGTATTGTAATTGGAACTAATTGTTCGTGAGATCAGTTACTGTTTACATGGAAAAAAATGATATAACCTATAGCAACGCTCAAGCATTACCTTTCTATAATTACATTCGAGGTATATATTTATAAAAACAAAAAAAATATCACAAAAAAATTTCATACTTGTTGTACACGTTATTTTTTTACATAGTCATCTCTTGGTTCTCGAAATTTGGTCGAAAGGACCTCAAAATTTACAACTGTCAGATTGGCAACTGACAATTTCAATAAAATAGTTATAAAAAGTGCCCATTTCTTCACAATTTTTCGTTAAAGAATTGCAATGCGAGAAGCAAATTTCAAGAAAAAAAATTTCAAAACTGTCTGAAAGCTTGATATTAATTACAGACAGAATCTCATCTGCCAGTTTTTACTGTTTTAAAGATTTTACCTACTATGAGTAATACAATAAATTGGAATTTAAATAACTACTGATGATTAAGAAATCAAGAAATTGAGCATTAAAAAATTAATAATTCTCATATAACATAAAAGCTCCCAATTCGAGTCTATTAAAAACGTGTTTAAATCAATCCCTTTACTCTCCCTTATTTAACATGTTTGATAATAAGAGGTGATAAATCGGAATAAAACAAAGTTTAATTACATTATACAAATTTTTAAATGACAAATTAATCAGCATATTAAATTACGACAAGTTTATATCGACAACAACCCGTTGTCAACGATAACTTATAATGACGTACCTCTATATGTGTCCTAATCTCGGAGTCGTTACTTTTTTGTGCTTGGGCATTAGCAAGTGCAAAAACGCTTAGCATTTGTTATGGTTATGAAGTTATAATGATCCCTAAAATGGTCAATTTCATATCCACTTTGTTGGCATTTAAGATAAATATGTTTTCGTAGCCTGAACGTTTTTTGTGGAAACAAAATTAAAACATATTTTGTTCCTTTTTATTTGCAAAGAAGTTGCGAGACCGATTTAGGTACCACAGAAATAATACCAGCTTGAAACTTAGAGAAAAATGCTTCATAATTGAAAACGGAATGTCTAGTGGGCTTCAAGGTTTAAAATGTTAATATTGCGGGTAGATTGAGGTTTTGATGTTATTAGTTTAAATGTCTAAAGCAAATCACGAAAGCTTGTTGTGTATTTAGAATTAGTGATGGGCTTATTCGAATAAAAATAACCGGTTATCCGGTTATTGAAATAACCTGTGTAACTCGGTTTTCGTTCTAAGTATTCGGATGAAAAATAACCTCATCCTGATACGTACTACGTGCCGCGTCCCAGCGACCTGCGAGTGATCGAAATTCTGTAAATAATACGGCAACTCATATAACCGTTTCTACGTATGTATTTGATTGACCCAAGTGAGGCCGCGGCTGCTTGTTGATGTTATTAAGACATTTCAGACTCCCAGTCGACGAGTTAAATTTATGGGGCCGTTCCTATTAAAGATAACGTTCTGCTGAGTATGAGATTTCCCGAAGGTTGGTATTAATTTATAACGGCCTAAATTTTTGCTTCGAAACGCGGTTGATTATGCCTAATAAGGGATAAACAGAAAGCGAAATAAGATTTTCCAATATCGTAAAAGATTTATATTAAATTTTTAATAACGGGGCAGTCCGGACGAGAAGTGGATTTCGATGTTTAAAATTTTAAGTGTGCGTCCTTAGAACCGCGGAAGGCTGAACGTAGATAAATTATGTATTCTAAAATATACCGGTATGATGTGCAAGCGAAAAGGGAAGGGTGCCTACTGGAGAATTTTAGGAACTAAAAATAGATTCAATAGATACTTTGTATTCGCATATTTATAATTTCTTTATGATTAGTATTGATATAGCTATTCTCAATGATTTAAACTCCTTATAAATCAAATAAAAATCATTTATACAATTATTATAATTAACGATTAACTGAGTTCCTCTGCTATCTGCAAGTTACGATGCCGATGCAGATGACGGTAAACCGTCAACCGGTAAACCGGCTGACTTAATCGAAACTAATCGAGAGACAAAATTGATTCGAATGATTATTCAAATAATCAATCGGTTATTAATATGATTCGAATGCAAATAATTCGGTTATGAAAATTGTCCGGTTATGCCCATCGCTATTTAGAATACTAAGGATATTCATAATTATTGATACCAACAGATGTCGTTCGTATGCATTTTACAATCTCCTTTTTTAAAAATGCAACTAACAAATAAAACAGCATGACAAGAAGAAAGCTTTCATGCTATGACTTGTTCATGTAAAAACTAAATTATCTGTCATGTGATAGGTTTATATTTATGGCTATCCTTATTGCCAACCTTCCATTTCTTACGTGGTCTCTCTAGCGGTTTCTTTTTCTTTAATTTTTTTCAATGTAACGCCCAAAATAGTCTTTCACGTCTTAATGTAGTTATAGCAATATTAATTTGAAATTTCAGAAGCCGCCCAGCATTGAAAACAAATCTGTGCCCCCAAACCGTCAGCATGGTGTCATTGGAGGAGAGGCTAAGCTTCAAATCCGTATTTCCAGACATAGTCAAAGATCTGACGCAACCGTACTCCCAAAAGTATATTTCCGACGCCGTCACGCACTTTACACAGATGCTAAATTTTAATGTCCCAAATGGTGAACTGAGTCGAGGACTTGCAGTTGTCACCTCATACAAGATGCTCATATCGTCTGAAGACCTTACCTCCGAGAAGATACATCTGGCCAATATTTTAGGATGGTGTGCTGAACTGGTAAGAGACATTAGAGCTTAGTAGCTTTATGTTCTAGTTAGTTTTCGCAATAGTTTTGTAACGGTAATTTTAATTTGCAGTTACAAGCATCACTAATAATTGATGACGATATTATGGATTGCTCCCTCACTCGACGTGGATTGCCTTGTTGGTATATCTATGAAGATGTGGGCATGCGAGCCATCAACGATGCCGAAATGTTAGCGAATGGAATATTTCTCATTTTAAAGAAGTACTTTTCCAATCATCGCTGTTACGTTCCCCTCATGGAACTAGTGCACGAAGTCAATCTTGATACATGTGTAGGGCAATCGCTGGATACTAGGTGCTTCTTAAACGGAAAACCCCAGTTGGAACTGTTTACCATGGAAAGATTTAGATCCATCGCCAGGTATAAGACTGGACACTTGGCCTATCGATTTCCCATGTCCTTAGCCTTATACCTGGCTGGGACGGTTGACCCTGCAATACACAGACAAGCTTCGGACATTCTACTAGATATGGCATATTTCCACCAAATAGAGGTAAACTGGTTACAAAATATTTATGTTGCTTAACTAAAAGTTTATTTATATGCAGAACGACGTCCTGGACTGTTTCGGAGACACCACCGCTACTGGAAAAGACGATACTGACATCCAAGAAGGAAAATGCACGTGGCTGGTCGCCGAAGCCCTCCAACGAGCTACTCCAACTGAGCGAAAAATGTTGGAAAATTGCTACGGCAAGCGTGATCCAGAATGTACAAACTCCGTCAAAGCATTGTATGAAGAAATGGATCTGCCTGAAGTATTCGCTCGATATGAAGAGGAAAGCTACTATTTTATTGATAAGCAGATTCGGAGGCTAACGAAGGATCTTCCTCAAGAACTTTTCTTTAAGTATCTCGAAAAGACATATAGACGAACGCGTTCATAAGACATTCAAAAAGAACATATTGCTGTTTCTTTATATACGTTTCAGTATCCACCTAATGTATTCCACTATTGTGTTCAGATAATTAATTTAATCGTTATTTATTGACTGTAGTATAGTACATTAGATGTAATATTTGTTTGTTTTTAATGAAAACATAGATATGTATTGCAATAATAATAACCTGTACATGGTACATTTACTTTTATAGTGTATTTATCATCTTCTGAGTTTCTTTTGAAAACAAATTGCAGTTATTCCTAGCCTAGGAAACCTAGCATGATAAAGACTAGCTATACTTAACTGATTTTTATTTAATTCTAACTTACCATCTTATTTTTAACCACGACCTAAGATTTATCCCTTTTCAGGATAAAAGTTTCAAATAATTTGCTGTTTTCAATTTTCTATTGTGACGTTAGCGCCGGCCGAAATCATATTTTTACGCATTGGAATGCGTTAGAATTTGACCGCCGCCAAAACTTCGTCACAAATTATCTGAAAGCATCACCGAGGCACGAAGAAACAATCGAGGTGCCCGGGGTCACGAGCCGTCGTCGTTCAGCGCATCCCTGCCTAAAATCCTGCCCAGATTACGGCGATGGGTAATGTATAAATACAGGTATCGTACGTTGTGCCTTGACTTGCATCCAGCATTCCGAAACGGCGCTCCCGCCTTGGGCCTCCTGGGGCTCAAGTTCCGATCCCGTCCGAGGCACTTTTTGACTTTCAGTCTTCGAACCAATCCTTCCTAGAAATTCCCGAATTCCTGTTGGAGATCAAAGTGTCCCATTGATTTAAATGCCTGTGGTCTCCGCCGATCCGATTCAAAAGCTATCTTGTCTATAACCCAGACGTGGCTCGTTGATTTTAAAAGCCTGTCTGGGATTTGGATACCTTTTCCCCTTCGAATCCGACGTTGTCTAAAACTCGTCCGTGGCTCGTTGATTTTAAACGCCTGTTAAGAGTTTTAGGCCTCCTTGAAACCGCTTTCCGAAAACATTCACCCAATTTAATTGAAAAGCGAGGCCCGCCAGGTCTTTACATAAACTTAACCCATTTGTGAGGTTAGGTGCCAGCAATGAAATCCCCGTAGTTAATGTACCCGTAAAGATTCAGAGCTTCACGCACGTGGAGGAATCTCGTTCTGTAAATTTCCTAAACCCTACGCAGTGCCCCAAGTCTCAGCGTATAAACTTCCCGAGATCTAAGCCGAAAATTGTGAGGTTAACATTGTAATTCATGTAGCTTAAAAGGGTTTTATACAGCTTGCCTAACGTAGCTAACCAGCTCCCAGTTACTATCTAGAAGACGCTCGAATTTAAGTAAAAGCTTTAAAAACGTAAAATTGGTTTAGAAGTAATTAGCCGGCACAGATAATATTTAGTTCTGCCGTCTTTTCACTTGTCACAGGAGATTTTACGGGCACTGCAGAATTGCTTATACGCAACGGGATTACGCCCTACATCAAGTTCAATTACAACACCCCTGAAATAAAAGAAAATATAAAGTTATTTAATGTACATGATAAATGTGAACACACTTAACCTAGTTTCTCTGTTTCCAGTTTAGCCGGGTAGAGGACGCTCTCGCCAACTACGATCTTCCTCGTTCTACGGCCGAGTAAGTACGACCGGAAAAGTATCGTGGGTTGCCTAACCCAGTAGGCGCTAACCTGCCCAGGAAAGACATTAAAATCCAGATCTTTTATTTGAAAATATATGGAATATTTTAGTTATTATTTTAAGCTGTAAATAGGTATATAAAATAAACCGCTTTATTTGATATGTACTTGATTATATATTTGAGTTAACCAGACTGAAAAAGTCTCATTAGAACATTAAAAGTGGTAATTATTTAAGCCTGAAAAGAATAAGTAGTTACCAATGAAATTCTAAGAAAAATAATACTTAATAAGCAGCCATTAGTAAGTGCGGACCGTTTCACTATCCCTGTTCATTCCATTGTATAGTGTCTGCAAAACGTATTTTTTCTACTCACTGTACAGAAGGTCGGCTTTTGCGACCTAGTTTTAGGAAACAAAACTGCCAATTTTTGAAATTTCGCGCTAAAGTACGTGGGTTCTGGGAAAAAATCATATATATATATATATACATATGGTAATTTCCTCCGTTGTTCGTTTTACACGCGGAAGAAAATGTATATCTTTGCTCCCTAAATATATAAATAACTATTACGTCACTCGATTGATAACAAAGCCATTACAAAACGCAGTTGAACATTTATACACAGTTGGTCGTTAGTTAAACTTAACTCAAAAAAGGAATAGATAAAAATTCGGGGACCAGTTAGAGACTAACCTATAGCTTTTTGTTAAAAAAGTTGCACGTCTCAGAGGCGTTACTAACATATACCTGAAAAGAAAACAGGACGAAGAACTCGGCAAATATCTTTAAAGCAGCATAATTTTACGTTCAGTGCTCGGTAATGAAACAATAATATAGAAGCAATAAAGTGTAATCTCAATGATTGAAATCAAAGTATTTGTGATTAATATTTACCCATAATTATTATCATAAATATGGAACAACGCATCGTACCCAAACGGCAATTTCCGAAATTATAACCACCAACCAAATTTGCAGCGACTTAGAGTACAATAGTATGCAACCTCAATTAAAAGCAATATTTGACGAACTACCTACACAATTTCCGCTAAGAGAGCAATACAGGGGCAGTTAACGATTACATATGTTAGAAGTTTAGTACAAAAGCCTGTATATATCGTCAATCACTACTGCCGAAGACTAGAATCTTCTCAAATTAATGTACAAAGATAATTGGGTCTCTCGTGCAGATTTTTTACGCGAGTGCAATACACAATGGATAAGACAAAAGGTACCAAGAACCAAGCTCAATCAGGCCGTCAGTTGATTAATTACGAATTGAGGATTAATAGCAGAGCACTGATACGTTAACCTATCTGAAATGTCTTACGGCCAATATATAAATTGCTTCTAAAATATCGTAGGTCGGAGTAACCACAAAATTATTACCCAGAATCTCAACATAATTCCCGAGGATTTACGGATATAAATTTTCTTTCAAAATTAGCAACAAAGCAACCCCGAGGATTGGTCTTCAGGCATCAGAAGCAAACCGAAAAAAACATGTTTCAAACAGGGAACAGAAATTAGCTTCCATTTAAATCTATAACTATATCTTTTTTTGGAAATAAACTATAATGTAAAAAGAAATTTAATGAATTATGTATTTCAGTTAAACTAGAAATAATTTCCAAGTATATCTTTTTTAGAGCGGCAAGCTATTGTGCCATTTTTTAATTGCACTCGTAGTATAAGGACATTTTTGACAGATGTTTTTCAGAAGAAAACTGGTGCAAGTAGGGGCATGGCCATGAATAGATGATCAATTGGGAAAACGCAGTCGAAGCATATAAAAATGAATATCAGAGTTGCAAGAGTTTTTAAAAAAGAAAGGGGGGTAAGAAGATAATAACAGGTTATTGTTATCAAATCGGTGATGTGAGAAAAACGCAGCTGTGCGTTAAGAGTGTCATGGTAAAAATGTGGTGAACCAGGGATTTCTCGTTCTTCGTAAATGGTATGTTGATACTAACGAAGCGTGTTGAGGCAGATTTTGAGAGCGGGTACTATTTTCCAAAGGAATTCGTTCCAAGTCATGTTGACTGATTAAGGAACAACGGGAATCGTTGCAAAGTTTTGGCATCTTTGAAACAATTTTTTGGCTTTGCCTAATTGTTTCGCCATTTATCCAATTATTTCAGGCTTAACCTGTATATTTTTAGTTAAATTATAAATCCTTTTGCATTTCGAATTCGTAAATTTTCTATTCACTTTTGTAATTTTCACATCTTGTTGCACTGCACGTACTTATATTTGACTTTCTTTTCTTTTCCTTTCTTTACTTATCCTTTCGTCGGTTGCTTATTGACTTTTCTTCCCTCATCTTTCTTGACGAATGATTGGTTTAGCGGTATGTTTATAGGTAGTGTGATGGACTTTGTTGAAAGGGTATGCTTTGGTGAGTGAGGTTTCTGAATGGTTTCTTTGATTGGTTGCGTGTGTGCTTTGGTAGTGTGGTATGTTTGGTTTTTCCTTGTCCTTCCTTTGGTTGCTTATCGGTGGGTCGAGGGCCTGCGTGAATTACTTGTGCGGTTTGGTGTTGTTTACTCCATCTTTGGGAATTTTTAAGTAATTGCCTTGCCGTACTTGTATTTACTCAGGGTCTCGACGGGTTGTTTCCGGGTCGTTCTTTCTCTGGCTTTTCTTTTTTGAATGCGTTTATGCATTTCCTTTTTGAATGCGTTTATGCATTTCCTTTTGGATGCGATTTTGAATGCGAGTTTCTTGTTGGCTGCGTCCGATGTGAGGCAGTCCTCGTTTTAGGCCCCTGTTCGGTGTAAACAGGGTGTCTATATTTTTTCTGTGTCCGATGTGGTGCAGGTTTTTCTTCTGTCAGACGTGACAGGGGATATTTTTTGCGTCGGTTTTGATGCGCAATTGCATCTAGTTACGCATTGTTTAGTGCATTTTTTTTTGCGTCTTTTTACGCATTTGTTAGGGTGCGGATGTTTTCCCTTGCGATTGAAGGCGGTTTGCTTTTTTGTGTTTCCTCTTCTTTAAGCGTGTCCATGTCTCCGTAAACCCGGGTCACGGCATGGAATAGTAGACCTAGCCAGTCGAAGCTTGGATGAGTGGGTGTGGCAGCGTGAGTTTTTCCGAACTCTGGTTTTTTGGTTCATTTTCCTCTTCTTTCCTTTTCTCTTTTCCTTATGTCCCGTTTTCTCTTCTGTTTTTAAAAGTTGCTGTAGGGTATGTTCCCTATGGATTTTGCATTCTAGTGCTTTTCACTTTCCTTTTTACTTACCATTACTTCCGTCTCATTTGAGGATTTTTTCAAAAGCGCTTCGCTTATTTGGATTTGGACTATGGTATTATAGGATATTGTGACCGTGGAAACACCTACAGTGTCCCTTTTAAAAACTTGTTTTCTTAGTGCTTTTTGTTTCTTGCTAGGGTGGTAGGTTGGGCATGCAGGGAAGGTCACTGTTTGGGAACGTCATTATCTAATTCTTCCCCTTTGTAGCGTTTAGGGTGGTAGGTTGGGCATGCAGGGAAGGTCACTATTGAGGAGCAACGTCATCTTGTTCTCTCTCTAAGCAACGCTAGCAGTTGGGGTCGTTTCTCTCCATATTTTGGGATATTTTTTAAGAGTGCTTTCCCCATCCGTGCTTGTGTTCGCTTAAGACTTTAACCGATTTTATTTTCAGATCGTTGTTCATGGCTTGTTAGCTATGTTGTTTTTTTATGTGATTTTTTTTCGAGACGAGTTTATACTTGTCTGGGGTTTTTTAAATTTTATTGGTATTTGGGTTGGTTTTTCGGCCTTGTGGAGATTTTTGGGGGTTGGTGGGAGCGATTGTGTTGCCATCTGACTCAGTGAGGGAGCCACATTCAGTCCGTCACCGGCGCGCCTTTTCCATCTAGCTGCGACGACTGGCTGAATGCCCGAGCGGGGTTTGGTGGTTGTGCGGTCGTTCCTTCCGGCTTCTGGGGTCTCTACCTAAATTCGGGGCGGGCATATGGTTTTTAGGATGTTTTCCTGGGTTTTCACCCGAATCTTTTTTCGCAGTACTTACTGTGTTTCATTTTTTAAGATAATTTTTTTACTCTCATACTTTTGATGTTGGGTTACTTTAGATTTGGAGTGAGTGATGATGATGCGGTGCGAGTTTTTCGGATATTTGCGAGTTTTTCGGATGTTTGTAGTAAGGTGGATTGTGTCCTATGTGATGCAGTCGGTTTTTGCTGTGTTTAGCAGTTTTTTAGGCTTCTGTCCGGTTTAGACAGAACGTCTATTTTTTTTGGCGGTGTCCTATGTGGTGCCCCTGTTATTTTTAAGCCGATTTATAAGGGTTGTTTCCCTTGGCTTATCTTCTCGAAAGAGGATTTTTTCGATACGTTTCGCTTTGTGTGTTGGCATCATCGATCTCATTCTGAAATTCTTTGGTTTCCTACATTTTTGTAATGTTTTCATATTTAAACCTTTTTATTTCTTTTGGCCGTGGGGAGTGAAACAATTTTTTGGCTTTGCCTAATTGTTTCGCCATTTATCCAATTATTTCAGGCTTAACCTGTATATTTTTAGTTAAATTATAAATCCTTTTGCATTTCGAATTCGTAAATTTTCCAAACCAACGCATTTTGTACCTGCATCAAGTTCTTATCATTTGCGCAATGCCCTCTCTGACCCGCGCTATCTCTTATCAGAGTGCGAGCCTTCCTCGAGGAAACGAAATTTTTCGTCCGGGCACTTTGCTGTCTTCGCTTGAGCCCGCCGATACCGGCGCGGCTAAGCCTTGTTTTTAATTAAGCCAAATTACGTGCGCTCAACCAATTTCAATGAGCAGTTTGTGTTCTAAGGGCTGATTATTATCAGGTACGATTGCGTTTTTTCTGTTTTATTATCTCCATACTAATTATATCTTTCTTAGCTCTTAATCTTAATTATCCGTTTCAACAACGAGTTTATCTCGGAGGCCAAGTCTTATCGCATTTTCGACACCTGCTGGGTCCGGCGTATTTGCTGCCGTTTGAAGATGCTATTGCAGCAATTTTCGGCGCTTTCCCGGCGACTTCAACAATGATTATTGCCGTTCACGTCCAGCTTACGTTTCGAGGTTAGTTAGTGCTACTCCGAGATTTATATTACTTCGACTTATTTTCAATACCAGAAATTTACATCTGTGTATTTTAAACCCGTCAATATTTAAAATTTAAATTCATACGTTTTGCCATTATTAACCTGTAATGTTCAATTTCATACATGCTCTTGTTTTAATATTTGAATTTTAATGCTTATATTTAATTATGCACAGTTTATAAATTTTGCTATTTTTGATGTGTGTTTCGACCCTCTGTAAAAGGTACAGTCACGCCTATTTATTTTCAATAGCCTAACAGAAGGTTTTATTAGATGACTGTGATAAGCTTATCCCACGAGTGTTTTTTTGTAAAGTTTTTAAAATAACCCGAAAGGGGTTCTTAATTTTATGCGTGTCGAAACCTTCAGTTAAGATACACAATTTTGTGTTTATTTACATTTTAATTGTTCTGATTATTGATTACTGACATTTCAAAACTTTTATTAATTATTAATTAAACGCTAGTCACTTGCAATTTATTTTTCTTCTTGTTATTTGAAATCTTTTGATTTCTGGCGCCCATTTCCATTTTCCTTTCCTTTTTTTGAAGACATTCCAGGGTACATAGCTGATGATCTGAACCTACGATCTAAGGCCGCCGATATTTGAGCTAGTCGGCCATCGCGGTGAGTAAGAAACAGTTTTTCAGAGCTGCCGTGGTGTATAAATGGTAGGGGGGTTGATCTGCGATTTTTACTACCATTGCTTATTTTATTAATTAATCGCAGGTCGGCTTTCTTATTGTTTCATCTTGTTACAGAGTATGTATAATTGTTTTTATTTATTTGATTCTATTTTCGTTATTGGAAATTATAGCGACAAGTTTGGGGCGACGTAATCGTATTACTTTGAAAATATCTTCCAACGGACTTTACTGCGGAGAGAGAGTCGTGCGGTTGATTGCGGTCAGCTGAGAGGTGACGTTTAACGGCTGTCAGAGTAAACGTTTAGAAGAGCAGATCATCCTCTTGGTCAGTGATGCATGCTGGTTAATCTTCTAAGAGAATAGTATTCAATTCCGCACGCGTAACGAATACACATATGTGAATTAAAGCTAAAACCGTGATATTTCGCATATTTTCAAAAGTAAGAATAGTTTATAACCACATAATTGTACACTAGCTAATAAATAATTGTGTTTTAGTTATTAGAGTCAGACAATGTAGTTAAAAAGTTAATTGACGTAATCTTAAGTGGGGTTCCCCTGCTGATAATTTGCAATATAATTAGATAGAAAACTAAAGCTGACAATAATAACCAAAACAAGAAATATTAATAAATCTATGTAAAGAATTGCTTCATTCATTTAACCGTTAAAGTGTCAAAGATTGTAGTGTGTTATATAGCGAAGCTTATAAGTTTTGTTTCACCTATATAAGTGTACTCGAAAGTAATAAAACCTGTTGGCGCCCAGATAGTTAGAACTTTCCATCACTAAAGAATACACACCGTCTTCACTGAAGCTAGTGGCGGCCCCCAAGCACACTTCTATAGCTTATGGTCGTTGAGGTAAAATATAGAAGGTTAACCGGAAGGTAAGGGAAAAGCTAACAACTTGAATATATGAAGATGCTAGTAACTTATCGTTAAAAAGGAAAGTACGCCAAGAGGTATATCCCGGATTTTTTTTAACGCATTGAGAGAGTACATAATGAAGTTATTACAACAGGATTTTGGATTCCCTTAAAACATAGTATTAATGTAGAGCTTCAGAAGTATTAATTCAGTATTTTTGCACTTTTTAATTTTGCCCAGCACTTGGTAGTAGAGATGGGCGCGTGAGTGAATTTTCGCTCACGTCACGCACGTTTCACGCTTGCTTTAAACAGTCACGTTCACGCACGTTCACGCTCACGTTCACTCACGTTCACGGCGTGACACGCCACTCACGACGTGACACGCACCTTTTATTTCAAAATTTAAATTCAGGTAGAACAGAATGTTCAAATTTAAAACCAATGAAAAATCCCTAAAGAGAACTAAAAATATGTTTTGCACCTGACATAATTTACGTGATATGTTGCAATCAGAATAGTTGACATAAAAAGAAAAAAATGAAAATTGACTACAATAACTTCGACAAAGGATAAATACTGATTTCTCACAAATATATTTATTGCAGCTGTCTTCAAAGACATTACTCTTAATACCAAAAGCTGGCATTGGAATTGACGTTTCTCTTATTGGTACGAGTACAGAAGGAATATGTTGCTAGGTAACACTTTTAATTCGTAGGTTTGAAAGTACTTTTACGTACAAGGGTCAACATTTTAGCGTTAAGGCGAGTATACAAAAAAAAACATAATTTTTATCCGCAAACGTCACAAAAGTGACAACTTATGTGTCTTTATTGACAAGGTAAAAGTGTCACTTTATCTGCCTAAGCACATAAAATCATTGCTCTCTTTCTTTCTTTCTATGTTTGTTAGCTAACTACTCCGAAGATACTGGACCGATTAAATTGAATGGTGGCTTAACATTTTGCTAATTTTTAGACTTAGATCGTAGGCCGGTTTTTATTTTCAACAAGAGTACAAAAATTTTTAATTTAAATAAACCTTTAAGCAGCGGATCGGAGCATCTGTCGCCGTGGGTTATGGTGTGACAGCTGCTGTGACCGTGTGATATTAACTCGAGTGATTCAGTATGTTCATATATCATTACATTAGGGCGTTATTTGAACAACAGAGGTTGGCGCAGGGTACAGTGCTCGCCTGTCACGCGGGTGGCCTGGGTTCGATCCCCGGCCGATGCATCCTTTTTTTTTAATTTATATTAATGAAATTTACCTGAATACGTTTGCGGATAAAATAGTTTATGTTATTCGAAGTAAAAGTCACTTTATGTGGTTTAGCTGAATTATTTGCCTCACTAACGTTCGGCTAAATAAACTTCAGCTTCGCCACATAAAGTATCACTTTTACTCCTAATAACATAATCTACTATTATTAGAATAATAAGTTCATCTACACAAGTACACAATAAATTGGTTTAAAAATAAAACGTACTAATCAACATTTTCAGTGTTAGCCGAGTATAAAAAACAAACCATTACTTTTATTAGAATAATAAGTTCATCTACACATCTACACATTAAAATTTTGATTTAAAAATAATATGTAATCAACATTTTCAGCGTTAAGTCGAATTCTGCGCTCTTCTAAAATTCGCCCAGCTGTAGAAAATACTCTTTCGCTTGTAGCGGAACTTTTTTTAAAAGTGGCGTATTTACACTGTTTTTCCAAAATCCTAAAATGTCATCTACATTTTCGAATTTTAATTTAACATACTAATTTAGTTCTGTTTCGACATCATCCTAATTACATGTGTCATCGTCAGAGCTATCTCTAAGTGTAGAAAGATAAGAATCTGATGCTGATGTACCAGTTTTGAGTCGGTTGCTATGTATTTCATAATTATCATCTATAGTTTTATTTGCATTATAATCTTCTCTTTTATGTGAAGGTATGAACTTTAAGGATTGATAATTAGGGTCCAAAAGTAAAGCCACATAATGTAACTTGTTTGGCACAATTTGTGATTTAATGAATTTAAAAGTTGCTGCACCCTGCAGTTTTTTATTCGTTACTAAATATTTAACGTGAAATTAACGTGAAACGTGAATCACGCCTTGGAAATTTTCACTCACGTTCACTCACGTTCACGTCACGATTTTCAAATATTAATCACGTTCACGACGTGACACGCCGTGACACGACGTGACACGACTGTTTTCACGTCACGCGCCCATCCCTACTTGGTAGCTCTAATAAGCCAACTTAACTCAAATCATATTTAATAACTGCTATCTACAGTTGAGGTTTAATGCATAAAATAAATAAGCATGTAATTAATCAATAATATGTACGGCGTTTATAAAGTAAAAAATGCGAAATTTAAACGCTCCTCATGTTATATTGCAAGTAATTAGGGTTTAAACGGGAGCGATACGTTACACTAACAGAAGACTAAAGGAGCAAATGATCGAATTATTAAACGTTTTAGCCGTTGAACTCTGCTTCTCGGCAAGTAGGTTTAAATATAGGCATCTCGAAAACACAGTGATGTTATAACTTGTGGTTAGTCAAAACATTTTTGTAGATGATATCCAGATTAAACAACCAACAAAATGTAAGTA
This sequence comes from Agriotes lineatus, assembly GCA_940337035.1. Classification (NCBI taxonomy): domain Eukaryota; kingdom Metazoa; phylum Arthropoda; class Insecta; order Coleoptera; family Elateridae; genus Agriotes; species Agriotes lineatus. The sequence continues at coordinate 50,241 of CALNHX010006829.1, forward strand.
GGACATAAAATGAGGGGAAGGAGATGAAAAAATGAATCACATTTTGAAGTTAGATCTATCTATTTATCTTAAGCAAAAGGTTGATAATGAATGCGTTTTAGCTGTGTTGCTATATCGTGCAGAAACAATAATACTTACCAAACTGCAGTGAAAAAATCTCTGACTCCATTTTATTTCTTAGTGTTGACAAGTAGTTGACCTCTCAGTTGAATGAAGATATTAATCAGGTGTAGATAGTAAGCAAATACGCTGTATTTCACCCTTTCTATATCTATCTTATTCTGTCTGGTGGAATATTTTTATATGGAACAGTATAGGCAATACCTTGTTGCTTGATCAACCTTCTGAGATTATATTTACTATACGAATAGTATTGGCTATAACAGGCAATATTTCAAATCTAGACGTCTATATGTATTCTGGTTAGTATGCCATGCCATTCTACATTTTGACATTATTGTAACGATGTGTCATATAATACGTATTAACTTGTTGGCAGTTCTAGCTGCTTCAGACTTATTTACATCAGAAGCTTTGCAGTTTGTCCAGTATGGCGGCCGGGCAAATACGGGTGTAGGTAAATACCCTTATATGCTACTTGTTTGCCAAGTATTAAACGACGATGAAATAAAAATATGTGGTGCTAGTATGATAACGCCCAACTGGGTGTTGGTATCGCAAAGTTGCAAAACCAGAAGTGACATTGAGTTCGTAGCTGCAACCGAACATGACTTCGCAGTTGCGAGTATCTATGACTTAAATTACATAACAAATTCGCCGATCAGGCCGGTAAAGCTATGGCTACATCATCCCGAATATAGCAAGACTAATTTATCAATTACAAACGACTTGGCTTTGTTGAGCTTAGAGTCGAATTACATCATCAACCGCAACATGTACCCGATCTTAGTAGCTTCCCAGTCAATATTAAACGACAACGAGCTTTATACTAGGTTCAATGTATGTTTCTTTTCCTACTGGGCGATATCAGAAATGAAATATGAAGTTAACTTGTTCAGCAGAAGCATGAGCATACTTAACAGCAGCGACGCTTTACATTTGCATTCAAGATTTGTGAGAATATTATCTCTAACAGAGTGTAAAAACGAATTGGGCAATACAGTTCTTCTGACTAATGGGCAATTATGTGGAAAATTAATTAACAGCAATATTCCATTTCAACACAGCGGAGGCCCATTGACCTGCGCAGGTGTACAATTTGCAATCTTCACTTGGCAAAAGAAAACTTCGGCAGGAGAAGACATTATAATCTTTACTAGAATCGATGTTTTCGAGAAATATGTTAGTAGTATTGTTCCGGATTTGAGGTTAGCAACCAACGCTCACCTTAAAGTTCTGTTTCGATCACCGCGACGTGGTTATCGAAATCACAAATATGGAACTGCTGCGACAAATGATATTGATTTAAATGTGTTCATTTTTGTAATTGTTTTACTTCTTCTGAATATATCGAACTAAATATTGTTTTACACCATTTAAGAACTGCTAATAAACGTTCCTGTTCAGCCTCAGTAACATTATATCTTAAATTATTGTTTAGTTTTTTTAGATAAAAAAAAATCCTTGTTTAGTACACTACTTTTGATACTGACTTGGTAGAGGAGCCGTAAATATTGATATGAGAGGATGAATGAAAATGGAGAATAGTAGTATAATACTAGTTATATATTTGGAACAAAGTTTCCATTTTCACTTCCGCCCACCTGGAAGACCACCAAAACGTTCGAGAGATAGGTGGGTCCAAGAATCGTAGTATTTCGTTAAATAGGACTTTGCTGAAGATGAAGAAGAAGACAAAAAGGACTTCTGAATATCTTTATATAGTCTTTCTTCCAATATTTTTATCTTTCGGCATTCTAGTTTTACATTAATCTCTTCCAATAATCCACTGATACTCCCCCTTTTCTGCAAAATGTGGCACAGAAGTTGAGATTATTAAGGCTGCTTTTGCTGTAGACAGACTTTTGGGTAGAGCAGAAAAAGTAAAACAGCATTCTTCTCAAAAATAATGAACACCAACAATTATGACGTACTGCGTCGTCACATTAATGACGTAGATGAAGAAATACTTGAATATCTATCAATACCAATACATTGATGCTGAATCGATTCCGAAGGAGACTAAGAAGGAGATACGATCGCCTGGAATGGATCTCATTACAGGTCACAGAAACTAGATTGACTCTCAAGGTAGGTCATGAAAGGCGCTGTTATCATATTTGATGAATTGGCAATATGTGGAAAGTTGTCAAACATACAAAGTTTGGTTACATTTTAAATGACAAGTAATCAGTGACGGTGTGTAGAGGGACTTCGTTTGCGCAGTGACTAACGTCATATGACATATCCTTTGTGTTTTAAAGTGTGAAAATTGCTGTTACTGGGATAGAAGGTTTAGCGAAGCCTGGTTGTTAAACTTAACACCATTATTTCCGCAATCCTTTTAACATTCAAAAACTGATAATACACCATACCGCAATGTTACGTACGCCTCTGATTTATTGTGTCATTTAGCTTAAATAAGGTTAACAATTTAATGTCAATATGATAGATGTCAAAATGTTACCAATACGAAACTTGGAAATTACCAGATTCTAACATCAGTCTCGATTTTCACCGCGTCTCAATCTACATTCTGTAACCTGTACTGTGAACATGTTGAGAGAATTACCCTGGAAACGTAGTGTGCTACTGACATACATAACTATTCAATGCCCTATTTCGTGTACAGTAGGCTGTTACGGGCAAAAAAACTTTTTTTAAATTTCATTTAAAAAAGTAGGCGTTTTTAAATTAATTTCGGTGTGTCAAATGCCACTTTTTTTACTCAGTGAAAAAAAGTGACACTTTGCTTTTAATTTAGGAACGAACGATTTTAAATAGACGTTTCCTTAGTTACCAGAACTGAAAATTAAGGCAAATAAAATTCTATACAAAATAGGCTTGGATTTGATAAATATTAAAAAATCTTATAGACAACTACTGTTAGCGTGTTTATTTTTCACGCGTGTGGATTGTTAAAACTCGGCTGCGCCTCGTTTAATAACCCTCCACACTTGTGAAAAAAAGTTGCACTTCTAGCACTTGTGGTCTATATAACTATTATGTACGACAGTGCGTAAAATTGCCTTTTAGTTGGCATCTTTAAGTTTGTAAAACGCCTGTTTAACAAGATACTTTCATTAGTTTACTTCGTCAGTAGTAACGTGTTTAAAAGATTTCATTAGGCACGCTGTCAGTAGCAACGTATTTTCAAATTTTTAAAACACGCAGAATTACGACCAGTTGCTGGTAATCCTAATTTACATTATTTTTTTTTATTTACAGTATTTCTAGATTCTATCGTAAATAAAATATTGTACGATACACATGCGTAAAGCATCTTTAGTCACTCGCGGGGAATAAAACGCTCGCTCACTCGCGTTTTAACTCTACCCCACTTGTGCCTAAAGTAGCTTTACGCACTTGTATCGTAAATTACAATTATCTACGACAGTGTGTAAAATTGCCTTTTAGTTGGCAGTTTTAAGTTTGTAAAACGACTGTATAATAACATGTTTTTATTAGTTTACGTCGTGAGTAGTTACGTGTTTAAAAGATTTCATTAGGCACGTTATCAGCAGCAACGTGTTTTAAAATTTTTAATACACCCAAAACACCCAAAATTACGACCGGTTGCTGGTAATCCTAACTTATTAAAACTTTTTTTTATATTTACCGTGTTTTCTAGATTCTATTGTAGATAAAATATTGTACGATACACATGCGTAAAGCATCTTTAGACACTCGCTGGGCTTAAAACATTCGCTCACTCGCGGTTTAACTCTACCCCACTCGTGACTAAAGAGTAGCTTTACGCACTTGCATCGTAAATTACTATTTTCTACTACCATGTCAAAATGACAATTTTTTTGCACTGTTTATAGTGTCAAAAGCGACGTTTGTAGTACTCTTAATATTAGCGCCCGAAATACGTCTTATTCGCACGTTGCCATTGGTGGCGTGTTTTAATACTAAATTAAAACACGCTCTTCCGTAAATTTTAATGTCAACATAACCTAAAATATCTAACACAATGTAACGGAAAAAATGTCACCGAACTAAAATTTTATATTTAAAGTTACGATCGTAGAAAAAATAGCGTATGATACACGTGTATAAGAGCCATTAAAGCACTAGCGACGTTAAAAGCACTCCGCTGGCGCGTCGTGCTCTTAAACTCGTCGCATGTGCTTTAAAGGCATACTTGTACACTTGTATCATAATATACTAATCTTCACCCTAGATTCATTTGGCATAATTTTTGAATCGGCCCCGTCGTCGCTCTCCTTTGTTCGATTTTGTTGCTGCGAGCGCGCTCTCTGTCCCTTACGATCCGTTGGAGATATCCTGCTTTTTGATACCTATAGTCCAGTCATTGTAGGTTTTCCGCTCCGAATTCTTTGAACCTTGATCGATTGACGTGAAATTTGGTGAGTGGTTAGGGGATGGCTCAAAGAGCAAAAGTGACATAGCGTCGATGTGCGCTTTTACCCTGAGAGTGGATACCACCCCTTCTCGGGGGTGGAAATTGTTCACTTAAAATAACCCCGGAAATGGATCGATATTTTGCGAGCTATTCGCGATGGAAAACTTAAATTTTTCGTGATAAAAATGTATGTTTTTGGACGGTTTTTCGCGAATAAGTCGAAAACTTCGCGTTCTATCAAATAAGTTGTAATAACAAAAAATGAAGCTCAGAAAACAGGAAAGAGATTGGTTTTTTTATGAATGCTCTAGGTCCAAAATAAAAGAAGTTATGGCTCGTTGAAGAACATTTTTTTTGCAACAACTTGGTTCGAAGTAATCAACGTTAATTAACGAACAAACCGATGCATTTTTCGGGAAAAACGTATAGAACATTTTTTGTAGTGATTGAAAAGACCTTTAAAATGAGCACTGTTAGAAGTCGATTGCATTATAACTAAGCGTGTTACGATGCAAAAACTGTGGGCCACTCAAATTTTTGAGAAAAAAAAATGAGCGATAAAACCCCAGCCATTCCACTAGAATTGATATGGACCATTATCCCTTTACAAATTACTTTATTTTAGTATTACTTATGTAATCCAAAAGTTTGTCGGGTTAGAAGGAGTATTTTTCGAAAAAAATATGATGAAAGTGGAAAACGTATTTTTCAAATTTCTTAAAAAAATACCTTATTTTGAAAATACCTAAAACTAAAGAAAAAAACTTAAAAAATAATATAGTACAAAAATGTGGATTTTTTTAACGAACATTTTAGGTTTTTTTTTATTTCTGTAGGAAAAAAAAATAACGGAGATATAAATGTTAGAAGTTTGCATTATAGTGCGCGGACCACCCCTCCCGAGCCCTTCAACCCTTTACTTTTTGAATATGCAAAGTCTGAGCATGTCGAAAAAGTTTTGGATTGCATGAGTGATACTAAAATAAAGTAATTTGTAAAGGGATAATGGTCAATATCAATTTTGGTGGAATGGCTGGGGTTTTAGCTCTCATTTTTTTTCAAAAATTCCAGTGACCCACCGTTTTTGCATCGTAACTCGCTTAGTTATAATGCAATCGACTTTTAACAGTGCTCATTTTAAAGGTCTTTTCAATCAATACAAAAAATGTTCTATACGTTTTTCCCGAAAAATGCATCGGTTTTTCGTTAATTAACGTTGATTACTTCAAACCAAGTTGTTGCAAAAAAAAATCTTCTTCAACGAGCCATAACTTCTTTTATTTTGGACCTAGAGCATTCATAAAAAAACCAATCTCTTTGCTGTTTCCTGAGCTTCATTTTTTGTTATTACAACTTATTTGATAGAACGCGAAGTTTTCGACTTATTCGCGAAAAACCTTCCAAAAACATACATTTTTATCACGAAAAATTTAAGTTTTCCATCGCGAATAGCTCGCAAAATATCGATCTATCGAAAAAACTATATAGAACATTTTTTACTTAGAATTTGACCCTCTATCCATTTCCGGGGTTATTTTAAGTGAACAATTTCCACCCCCGAGAAGGGGTGGTATCCACTCTCAGGGTAAAAGCGTACATCGACGCTATGTCACTTTTGGTCTTTGAGCCATCCCCTAACCACTCACCAAATTTCACGTCAATCGGTCAAGGTTCAAAGAATTCTGAGGTAATAGCATTTTTTTACCTTCAACGACTGGACTACTACTGAAATCTGTCAACGCTAAGATGTTTCATTTATCAGCCTAATTTCAACCAATGGGGTAATCCTTTTGATTCTTTATCTTCTTCTTCTTCTTTCCTTCAGCGTATAGGCATCTTGGCTGTTCCGACTTCACCGAAGTAATTAGGACCATCTCTTTACTGGCCTACCTACATCTCTTTTTCCTTGTGGTTCATATTTAATTATTATTTTAGGTAGCCTACTGTCTGTCATTCTGTTTATGTGTTCTTTAAATGTTTCTTTACTATATTTTATTCTTTCATTTTTGTCATATATTTCTAATTCTTCCCGTATATCTTCGTTATAGATCATGTCTTGTGCATTCCTTCATCTTGGGGAGGAATCTCATTTCTGCTGCTTGTGTTTTGCTTTTTTTCTTTTTTGTTATCGTCCATGATTTGCTTTTGTACATTAATGTGGGTGTGGCCAGGACTTTGTATAGCTTTATTCTGATACCTTTTGTTTGGTATTTAGCTTTTAATCATATTAGTTTAGTTTATTTCATTAGTAATTCTTAATACAAGTAAATAGCTGTACATAAATTTAGTGTAGTTTGTAATTCTACCTAGCGGTAAGTTTACCCACTATTGGTGGAACGTCAAGTTATGGGGCTTACTGTCCCCTCTCCTGCCACCCCTAAATCTTGGGTCGGTGGCCCACATAGCAGGAGATGAACCTAAGACGAGTTGGTGAACGGTCGGTCAACTGATCCCGTTTTTTGTTGTTTTGTGTAACCGCTCGTGTTTATCGTTTTGTGCTCCTGGAGTCACGGGTCAATCGACGTGCCACTTCCATCCTTTATGTCCATCAAGGTAAGTCCCTATACAAACTTCTACTTTGCATGGGTATTATCGAGTCTTACGCTCTCCGTTTAGATAGAATTAATTTAGATATTAATTGCCCTGGAGACAGATACATTTCTGGTCCTTCGAGCCGGATCTAATCAATTGAGATTATCCGTTTTTTGTTGTAGTAAGAAACGCGTCAAATTTTTCGAATTTTCCAAATTTTGATATCGTTTATTTTCCAAATTCAAAGCTCCAGCGCAGGTACAGCTATTTACGAGTTATTATTGATTTAACTTTATTGATTCGTGTATATTGCGTATGTCGTTACGTTTCGCCGTCCCACATATTAATTTTATGCCTAATTTGGTCCGCATTTTTGCATCCATTGTCGCTCGTTCTCGGAATTTCCTAGTTTGGTTGCACCGGGCATATGGTCAACAAGTGACCATCGTAGAACGGTTGGGTTTTATTGCTTTTGCTTTTATTGCTGTGGTACTGCAGGCGGCTGTCGATCCTCAAAGTTTTGGATTTTGAATATAGCCCTTTGTCGCAGTTTCCGCCGCCGCTTACCAATAAATCATGGCGAATCAGCTTAAAATGAATTTGGCACTCCGCAGTACTTTAATTAATCAATTATTGGAAATCCGTGACCTAGCTTCTTCATCTCAGGAAGAAACCGCGTTACGTCCGTTATTCAAACGGCGACTTGACAGGGCAAAGTCGATTTATGATGAATTTCAACCCTTGCATCGCGCTATTATTCAAAATATATCCACTCAAGCTAATCCGGACCTAGCATCCGAAGAGGCCATTAGGAAACAATTTGATGATGCCTTTAATAGTATTGAAGCCATTTATTTTTCTTTGTTTCCTGATAATGAATCGTCGCCGAGTTTGAGCAATCATAATGACAATTCTTCGAATCATAGCTTCAATCATTCTAATAATACCCGTTTGCCGAAGCTGGAACTCCCAATTTATTCCGGCGAGTATAGTTGTAATGCTATCTGGGCCTTCGTAATAATTTCAGGTTTATAATCAATTTGGAAAGTGCCCATGTAGCATTAACAAATATACCCTTTTTAAGATTGGTAGCTCTAGTATGGGTGAGGGTTCAGTTGGCTATTACTCTGACGGACTTAAAGAACCAGGTTTGACTACTATATACATTTATTGCCTACTTATGTACAAAACTAAAATAAAATGAATGTGTTTGTATCAATTTACAGTCTATATTATATTCGATTTTTCGTCCTGGTTCCCGGAGACGGTAGGCCACCTTGTGTGCATCGATGTATGCCCGTGGGCTTAACAGTACACAGCCTGCGGGATCAAGTTGGTACAACTGGAAAACAAAATAAAAATTGAATGTGTCAATGGGTTGCGGTGTAAACAAAAGGAAGATTCTGATTTCGTTTAATTATGAAGTGACTGGTTCGGAATTATAATTTGTTTAAGTTAAGTACACATCTGTACACGTGTAACTCCTTGTGATATGTTTAGAGTGCAGTCGACCTTTGACCATGGATCAAAATTCCTTTCGAGGTTATCTTATAAAACGGCGCGTGTGAAGGCCGCTATAATATATGCTGTCACCGGGTAAGTATCGAATTTGTACAACTGTTTACTATCTTTCACAGGAAATGTGAACTGACTCTACAATTTGCAAATATTTAATGCCAACGAAATTTGCTCTAAAGTATTTTGAAGTATATGCAAATTTAACTGTATGCTGACAGGTGTTTAGTGACTTTACTAGATTTGAGTTATTGTTACTTCAATGTTCGTCGATGTTATATCTGAATGTTAGCTTTATTCTTACGGAATAAACTCAATTGAAACTCGCCGATATTCCAGCCGAGTTCGATTGTATTTTATTCATTCTGTGAGATTGCCTGGATCGCCCGCCCACGAAAATAAGTTATTTCGATAACCAAATATAATCTTAGTTCGTGTGCGAAAGCTCGTGACAAACCTTACGGAATTATAAGAATAAAACATGCACCATCCGATTCCAGATTGGTGCGAAATAGTCTTATTATTTTCAATTTTACAAATAAATCCTAATAAACGCAGTCCGAGTCCAGAAATACGTTTATGTAGGCAGGTACCTGGGGGAGATCGAGTTAATATTTCGAATTATTCAGGTCGGTTTCTGGTGTCGGAGACGCGAAATCTTCCGCGGCCGAAGCCGCTGAAGGCGGCTGGAAGCCGGGTTAGTTTCTGGTGACCATCTCCTCGAGCTCGCTACGCGATCTGGTTTTATAGCTTATCGCGTTCCCTCCTCTCGTATCAACGTGCGCGTTCGTTTCGTTTGCGCACAGCGAGGAGCTGGTGCAACTCGAGCGCGAGCTGAAACTTTCCGATTGTTGCAAACCTATTGTTGCGGCGTTTTAAATGCTCTAATATTATATATTATAACAAAAATGCATTTAAAACCAGAGCGAAACGTTACACAGGCCCCTCTCTTCGGAAAGAGATGGAATACCGGTGAAGAAGGGGTCGCGAAAACACCTGGAGCTCGGTTACTGGTTCGTCGGGACGTTTTTACGGGGCAAGAACTTTTTATTCTCGACTGGTTAAATCTATAAGCTGCAGCGTAAACACATACTCTTTTCAGGCACTCTTATCTAGGCTTCGGCGGGTTGGACCTACAATATCTTGCCGTCACCCGGGTTTACGGAGACAAGATCACGCTTCAAGATAAGATAGCTGTCACCAGGAGCTACTAACAGGCGAAAAAAGAAAAAAAAATCATACAACAGGCGTATGCCACGCTAGGGCAAGCGAAATGCTTTACTGGCGGACAGGGATGTCCTTTAGTTGCTATTCGACGAGAGTACTACTGGGCCGCGGTGTCGGCGGGCAGGTATCTCGGAATACAACTCAAGAAAACATACAGGGTGCATTCAAACATTCTGGAGCGAATGCCGGGGTGTGCGGTCTGCGCGTATACATTCAAATACTCTGGAGCGAATAAACGCGGAGGCCGCGGTATCGGCGCACGATCATTCAGACTCCCTGGAGCTAGAGCAGGCCACGGAAGGGGCGTGCAAACATTTAAATGTTCTGGAGCTAGTGCAGAGGCGACGGGATTGGCATGCAAGCATCTAAACATTCAGGAACTGGCGCAGAGGCCACGGGATTGGCATGCAAACCTTCAAGCATTCTGAAGCTAGTGCAGAGGCCACGGGATTGGCGTGCAAGCTTTTAAACATTCGGGAACTGGTGCAGCGGCCGCGGGAGGGCATGCAAAACATTCGGGAACTGGTGCAGAGGCCACGGAAGGGCATGCAATCTTCCGGAAACAGGCGCACGGGGTTCGCTTTACAGGTGCTGGTACAGGAAGTTCAACTTTCCACATCTTCTCCTTCAAGCTTCGACGATGAGTCTACAATCTCCTGCTAATCTCCGGGTTTACGGTAGCGAGGAGTCCGCTTCAGAAGAGAGCGCGTCAGGGGTAAGCATTCGTACTATTCAGGGCGACAGGTCATACATACTCTTTTATATACATCTTACAGGTACATCCGGTGTTCGCGGGCGGTTCTACGCGGACGGATACTTCGGCGGACTGGAATGGTACGCGGTATCTGGTATTTCCGGACTAGTACGCGGGGACGGAATTTCGGAAGATCTATCCGGACAAGGATATTGCGATCTCGGATTCCTCGGGATGGCCTGGACTATCAGTGACATTTCTGGGCTCTGGTAAATTTCAGGCTAGCTAGGCTGTAACAGGGTTTGTACATATCGTTAGAATATGAAACTTACGTTTAGACAACCTAATACTCTACTATTTCTAGATGCTCGGGCGCCACCGAGAAGACAAGCTGCGGCTAGTATAATTACTATAATATTTAAATTTGTCATTATATCTGGGTGTCGGCTCTAGTTCTAAACTGGGCTGGTTTCTGAAAGCTTTCTTTAAATCAGTCAGAGTTCGGTCCCTGCTCGGGCGCCATTTTGTAATGCTATCTGGGCCTTCGTAATAATTTCAGGTTTATAATCAATTTGGAAAGTGCCCCTGTAGCATTAACAAATATACCCTTTTTAAGATTGGTAGCTCTAGTATGGGTGAGGGTTCAGTTGGCTATTACTCTGACGGACTTAAAGAACCAGGTTTGACTACTATATACATTTATTGCCTACTTATGTACAAAACTAAAATAAAATGAATGTGTTTGTATCAATTTACAGTCTATATTATATTCGATTTTTCGTCCTGGTTCCCGGAGACGGTAGGCCACCTTGTGTGCATCGATGTATGCCCGTGGGCTTAACAGTACACAGCCTGCGGGATCAAGTTGGTACAACTGGAAAACAAAATAAAAATTAAATGTGTCAATGGGTTGCGGTGTAAACAAAAGGAAGATTCTGATTTCGTTTAATTATGAAGTGACTGGTTCGGAATTATAATTTGTTTAAGTTAAGTACACATCTGTACACGTGTAACTCCTTGTGATATGTTTAGAGTGCAGTCGACCTTTGACCATGGATCAAAATTCCTTTCGAGGTTATCTTATAAAACGGCGCGTGTGAAGGCCGCTATAATATATGCTGTCACCGGGTAAGTATCGAATTTGTACAACTGTTTACTATCTTTCACAGGAAATGTGAACTGACTCTACAATTTGCAAATATTTAATGCCAACGAAATTTGCTCTAAAGTATTTTGAAGTATATGCAAATTTAACTGTTTGCTGACAGGTGTTTAGTGACTTTACTAGATTTGAGTTATTGTTACTTCAATGTTCGTCGATGTTATATCTGAATGTTAGCTTTATTCTTACGGAATAAACTCAATTGAAACTCGCCGATATTCCAGCCGAGTTCGATTGTATTTTATTCATTCTGTGAGATTGCCTGGATCGCCCGCCCACGAAAATAAGTTATTTCGATAACCAAATATAATCTTAGTTCGTGTGCGAAAGCTCGTGACAAACCTTACGGAATTATAAGAATAAAACATGCACCATCCGATTCCAGATTGGTGCGAAATAGTCTTATTATTGTCAATTTTACAAATAAATCCTAATAAACGCAGTCCGAGTCCAGAAATACGTTTATGTAGGCAGGTACCTGGGGGAGATCGAGTTAATATTTCGAATTATTCAGGTCGGTTTCTGGTGTCGGAGACGCGGAATCTTCCGCGGCCGACGCCGCTGAAGGCGGCTGGAAGCCGGGTTAGTTTCTGGTGATCATCTCCTCGAGCTCGCTACGCGATCTGGTTTTATAGCTTATCGCGTTCCCTCCTCTCGTATCAACCTGCGCGTTTGTTTCGTTTGCGCACAGCGAGGAGCTGGTGCAACTCGAGCGCGAGCTGAAACTTTCCGATTGTTGCAAACCTATTGTTGCGGCGTTTTAAATGCTCTAATATTATATATTATAACAAAAATGCATTTAAAACCAGAGCGAAACGTTACATAGTCAATGGACAGGTTTTATCGAATTATTCCGAAGTGCCATACATACTAGATCTGATTTGTCTGACATTCAAAAACTGCAATACCTTTTGAGTTGTTTACAAAATGAGCCATTAAATCTTATTAAGTCGTTGCCTTTGTCAGGAGATAATTATAAAATCGCATACGATACACTCGTCGACCGCTACGATGATAAGCGTAGATTGGCTAATCACTATTGGACATCAATTAATAATTTTCCAAAATTAAAAGCAGAATCCGCGAAAGACCTGCGAAAACTCTTTGACCACGTTAAAGAGACTCGTTTGGCCCTTAAAGCTCTAAACATTGCTAATTCGTTAGAGGACTTTATGTGGTTTAGCATCCTTTTAGATAAGCTTGATACAGTTACGCGAAAATTATTTGAATCGGAGATTAGGTCTAAGGCATCGGATATTCCAACGCTAAAACAATTAGAAGATTTTATTGAAAGTCAATGTTGCGTCTTTGAAAGTGTGGATAACTCAGCCAACAAAGGGTTTAAACACCTGTTTGCAAAGCCGTCTACTAAATCGGCGTTCTTAGTAAATAAATCCTCGAATAATAAACTTACTTCAGGTAGCGAAAACACTTCGAAATGTCTGATTTGTTAATTGGCACATACAGTTTATGCGTGCCCTGTGTTTGCGGCAAAAACGCCACACGAGCGATTTGAAATGGTCAAATCGCATCGTCTTTGTTTGCATTGTTTGCGCTTTAACCATATGAGTAATTCTTGTCCATCAAAATCAGTATGTAGAAACTGTCGCAATAAACACCACACAATGCTCCATTTCTCAGGTCGGTTTCTGGTGTCGGAGACGCGAAATCTTCCGCGGCCGAAGCCGCTGAAGGCGGCTGGAAGCCGGGTTAGTTTCTGGTGACCATCTCCTCGAGCTCGCTACGCGATCTGGTTTTATAGCTTATCGCGTTCCCTCCTCTCGTATCAACGTGCGCGTTCGTTTCGTTTGCGCACAGCGAGGAGCTGGTGCAACTCGAGCGCGAGCTGAAACTTTCCGATTGTTGCAAACCTATTGTTGCGGCGTTTTAAATGCTCTAATATTATATATTATAACAAAAATGCATTTAAAACCAGAGCGAAACGTTACACAGGCCCCTCTCTTCGGAAAGAGATGGAATACCGGTGAAGAAGGGGTCGCGAAAACACCTGGAGCTCGGTTACTGGTTCGTCGGGACGTTTTTACGGGGCAAGAACTTTTTATTCTCGACTGGTTAAATCTATAAGCTGCAGCGTAAACACATACTCTTTTCAGGCACTCTTATCTAGGCTTCGGCGGGTTGGACCTACAATATCTTGCCGTCACCCGGGTTTACGGACACAAGATCACGCTTCAAGATAAGATAGCTGTCACCAGGAGCTACTAACAGGCGAAAAAAGAAAAAAAAATCATACAACAGGCGTATGCCACGCTAGGGCAAGCGAAATGCTTTACTGGCGGACAGGGATGTCCTTTAGTTGCTATTCGACGAGAGTACTACTGGGCCGCGGTGTCGGCGGGCAGGTATCTCGGAATACAACTCAAGAAAACATACAGGGTGCATTCAAACATTCTGGAGCGAATGCCGGGGTGTGCGGTCTGCGCGTATACATTCAAATACTCTGGAGCGAATAAACGCGGAGGCCGCGGTATCGGCGCACGATCATTCAGACTCCCTGGAGCTAGAGCAGGCCACGGAAGGGGCGTGCAAACATTTAAATGTTCTGGAGCTAGTGCAGAGGCGACGGGATTGGCATGCAAGCATCTAAACATTCAGGAACTGGCGCAGAGGCCACGGGATTGGCATGCAAACCTTCAAGCATTCTGAAGCTAGTGCAGAGGCCACGGGATTGGCGTGCAAGCTTTTAAACATTCGGGAACTGGTGCAGCGGCCGCGGGAGGGCATGCAAAACATTCGGGAACTGGTGCAGAGGCCACGGAAGGGCATGCAATCTTCCGGAAACAGGCGCACGGGGTTCGCTTTACAGGTGCTGGTACAGGAAGTTCAACTTTCCACATCTTCTCCTTCAAGCTTCGACGATGAGTCTACAATCTCCTGCTAATCTCCGGGTTTACGGTAGCGAGGAGTCCGCTTCAGAAGAGAGCGCGTCAGGGGTAAGCATTCGTACTATTCAGGGCGACAGGTCATACATACTCTTTTATATACATCTTACAGGTACATCCGGTGTTCGCGGGCGGTTCTACGCGGACGGATACTTCGGCGGACTGGAATGGTACGCGGTATCTGGTATTTCCGGACTAGTACGCGGGGACGGAATTTCGGAAGATCTATCCGGACAAGGATATTGCGATCTCGGATTCCTCGGGATGGCCTGGACTATCAGTGACATTTCTGGGCTCTGGTAAATTTCAGGCTAGCTAGGCTGTAACAGGGTTTGTACATATCGTTAGAATATGAAACTTACGTTTAGACAACCTAATACTCTACTATTTCTAGATGCTCGGGCGCCACCGAGAAGACAAGCTGCGGCTAGTATAATTACTATAATATTTAAATTTGTCATTATATCTGGGTGTCGGCTCTAGTTCTAAACTGGGCTGGTTTCTGAAAGCTTTCTTTAAATCAGTCAGAGTTCGGTCCCTGCTCGGGCGCCATTTTGTAATGCTATCTGGGCCTTCGTAATAATTTCAGGTTTATAATCAATTTGGAAAGTGCCCCTGTAGCATTAACAAATATACCCTTTTTAAGATTGGTAGCTCTAGTATGGGTGAGGGTTCAGTTGGCTATTACTCTGACGGACTTAAAGAACCAGGTTTGACTACTATATACATTTATTGCCTACTTATGTACAAAACTAAAATAAAATGAATGTGTTTGTATCAATTTACAGTCTATATTATATTCGATTTTTCGTCCTGGTTCCCGGAGACGGTAGGCCACCTTGTGTGCATCGATGTATGCCCGTGGGCTTAACAGTACACAGCCTGCGGGATCAAGTTGGTACAACTGGAAAACAAAATAAAAATTAAATGTGTCAATGGGTTGCGGTGTAAACAAAAGGAAGATTCTGATTTCGTTTAATTATGAAGTGACTGGTTCGGAATTATAATTTGTTTAAGTTAAGTACACATGTGTACACGTGTAACTCCTTGTGATATGTTTAGAGTGCAGTCGACCTTTGACCATGGATCAAAATTCCTTTCGAGGTTATCTTATAAAACGGCGCGTGTGAAGGCCGCTATAATATATGCTGTCACCGGGTAAGTATCGAATTTGTACAACTGTTTACTATCTTTCACAGGAAATGTGAACTGACTCTACAATTTGCAAATATTTAATGCCAACGAAATTTGCTCTAAAGTATTTTGAAGTATATGCAAATTTAACTGTTTGCTGACAGGTGTTTAGTGACTTTACTAGATTTGAGTTATTGTTACTTCAATGTTCGTCGATGTTATATCTGAATGTTAGCTTTATTCTTACGGAATAAACTCAGTTGAAACTCGCCGATATTCCAGCCGAGTTCGATTGTATTTTATTCATTCTGTGAGATTGCCTGGATCGCCCGCCCACGAAAATAAGTTATTTCGATAACCAAATATAATCTTAGTTCGTGTGCGAAAGCTCGTGACAAACCTTACGGAATTATAAGAATAAAACATGCACCATCCGATTCCAGATTGGTGCGAAATAGTCTTATTATTGTCAATTTTACAAATAAATCCTAATAAACGCAGTCCGAGTCCAGAAATACGTTTATGTAGGCAGGTACCTGGGGGAGATCGAGTTAATATTTCGAATTATTCAGGTCGGTTTCTGGTGTCGGAGACGCGGAATCTTCCGCGGCCGACGCCGCTGAAGGCGGCTGGAAGCCGGGTTAGTTTCTGGTGATCATCTCCTCGAGCTCGCTACGCGATCTGGTTTTATAGCTTATCGCGTTCCCTCCTCTCGTATCAACCTGCGCGTTTGTTTCGTTTGCGCACAGCGAGGAGCTGGTGCAACTCGAGCGCGAGCTGAAACTTTCCGATTGTTGCAAACCTATTGTTGCGGCGTTTTAAATGCTCTAATATTATATATTATAACAAAAATGCATTTAAAACCAGAGCGAAACGTTACATAGTCAATGGACAGGTTTTATCGAATTATTCCGAAGTGCCATACATACTAGATCTGATTTGTCTGACATTCAAAAACTGCAATACCTTTTGAGTTGTTTACAAAATGAGCCATTAAATCTTATTAAGTCGTTGCCTTTGTCAGGAGATAATTATAAAATCGCATACGATACACTCGTCGACCGCTACGATGATAAGCGTAGATTGGCTAATCACTATTGGACATCAATTAATAATTTTCCAAAATTAAAAGCAGAATCCGCGAAAGACCTGCGAAAACTCTTTGACCACGTTAAAGAGACTCGTTTGGCCCTTAAAGCTCTAAACATTGCTAATTCGTTAGAGGACTTTATGTGGTTTAGCATCCTTTTAGATAAGCTTGATACAGTTACGCGAAAATTATTTGAATCGGAGATTAGGTCTAAGGCATCGGATATTCCAACGCTAAAACAATTAGAAGATTTTATTGAAAGTCAATGTTGCGTCTTTGAAAGTGTAGATAACTCAGCCAACAAAGGGTTTAAACACCTGTTTGCAAAGCCGTCTACTAAATCGGCGTTCTTAGTAAATAAATCCTCGAATAATAAACTTACTTCAGGTAGCGAAAACACTTCGAAATGTCTGATTTGTTAATTGGCACATACAGTTTATGCGTGCCCTGTGTTTGCGGCAAAAACGCCACACGAGCGATTTGAAATGGTCAAATCGCATCGTCTTTGTTTGCATTGTTTGCGCTTTAACCATATGAGTAATTCTTGTCCATCAAAATCAGTATGTAGAAACTGTCGCAATAAACACCACACGATGCTCCATTTTCCGGCAAGATCCCAAAGTTCGGCGAATGCTGAGGTCGGTGTAACTGTTCCACCCCCCGAGGTGCAAACGAGCCTAACCGCTTGTGCTAGCGTATTGTCGTGCGAATCGGTTTTACTTTCTATGGCTATTGTGGAAATTCAAGGCGCTCTCGGTAATTTTCAGAAGTTGCGCTGTCTCATTGATAATTGTTTACAGGGTAGCTTTATCACGCAAAAGGATTTAAGGCGTTTGGGATTAACACTTACAACATTTAAAACCGTTATTCATGGTATTGGTTCAGAAACCTCTGAAAAGGCCTTGCTTTCTGCAGGTTTTGCAACATGTTGTCTTCGTCCTTGTTACAGCAATAAGCCGGTGCCTGTATTTAGCATAAAGGCCCATGTAATCCCTCAAATCGCCGGAAATATCCCGGCCAGTTCCATCGACCCTTCTAAATGGAATCATATTTCTAAGATGGCGGGTAACGAGGAGCTGTGTGCAAAATGCAATAAAGAGTTTAATGGTGATCAAATAATTGGTTGCGATGGAAACTGTGAAAAGTGGTTTGATTTGAAGTGTGCCAAATTAACTATAAAGCAGTATAACGTCATTAAAGAGTGTAAAACAGTTAAGTGGTACTGTGATGCCTGCTATGAGGAAAGTAAGGTTAGGTCAGACGTATGTAATAAAATACGGGAAATTAAGAAGTTATTGTTAGAAAAGCAGAACAAAAGTGACATGAACGAGATTAAACCTATAGAAAAGAGGCCATACGCTGATATTTTGAAGAATGGGAGAAGAAATGAAGAGGTATTAATAGTTAGATCGAAAGCTGAGGTCATTGACCCACAGAAAATAGCAGTTGCGGAAAAGATTAAAAATAAGATAAATCCATCAGAACTAGAGATAGGTATAAACAGAGTGATGAATATAAACAAAAACAGTGCAATAATAACATGTGAAAGTAAGAAAGAAGTTGAAAAGCTAAAAAGAGAAATCGACAGCAAACTAGGAGGCGACTACAGTACTAGAATACCAGTAAAAAGGAACCCAAGGGTGAAGATTGTCGGCTTAAGTGAAGAATGGAGAGATAAAGATGAACTGAAGAAGTGTATGTTACAACAAAGCAAAGATTTATTCATAGAACCGGATGATTTCAAAATAATAACTGTGTATAAGGGAAGATATACACATACCGCAATCATAGAAATCGGAGTGAAAAATTATAATACTATAATGCAAGAAGGAAAAATTAGGTTGGGCTGGTCATGCTGTACAGTATACGAGCATACTAGTATCATGCGATGCTATAAATGCTGTGGATTCTTTCATACGAGTAAGCAGTGTACTAATAAAGCAGTATGTGGAACTTGTGGTCAAGATAGCCATGAAACGAAGGAGTGTACTAACAATGTACCAAAGTGTGTAAATTGTACATCGGCAAACAATAAATTTAATATAGATTTAAACGTAAATCATCGAGTATATGATATAGAGTGCCCAGTGTATAAAAGAAAGTTGCAGGGCCAACAGAGAAAAATTAAATACGAATCTGACGAATAGCAACTAAGGCAAAATAGTGGGGAAGTTGTATATTGTCAGAACGCACAAAGTGTTATCGCGCATATAGATGAATTGAAACATTTTTTATTGGAAGAGAATCCAGCAGTGATGTGCTTAACAGAAACACACTTAACTGATAAAATTGGTGATTGTGAAGTTTCAGTGGATAATTATGCTGTTGTGCGCGTGGACTCAACAAGCAGAGCTACCGGGGGTGTTCTAATGTACATCAGGCAGGACATAAAGTTCTGGATAGACAGAGAATTCGTGTTACAAATGAACTACTGGGTTCTGTTTATTAAAATTAAGTTAGCAGGGGAAAATATGTTACTGGGGTGCTTGTATCATTCTCCAAATAGCTCGGATGCAATATTTCTGGAATTCATAGAGAATTTATGTCAAGAATACTTATCAGAACAGAAGTGTGTTATGCTATTAACAGGTGATTTCAACATTAATTATAATACAAATTGTACGTACCCTAATAGACTGAGACGATGCTGTAATGAGAATGGGTTAAAGCAGAACGTAAATGATTATACGCATATTAGTAGTAACGGTCAGGTATCATTAATTGATTTAGTTTTGAGTAATTACAACAAAATTATTAATGTATCGGTATTACGCCAACCAGTCTTCAATAACCATTCGTTGATAAAAATAAACGTCAAAGGGAAGGATGGGGCAAGACAGGGAGTAAGAAAAATCATAAGAGAAAAAATTACTGAGACTAATCTAAATACATTCAGGGAGAAAGTTAAAAATATACCATTTAATTATAGAAGTAATGTAGACGCAAAATTTTGTAAATTTAATAGTAGTATGCTAGATATAATTAATGAAGTGAGCACAAAGAAAATAATTCAGTTAAAAAATAGTAAATCATGGTTTAGTGAGGAGATTAAAACAATAATAAGGACACGTGATATAAAATACAAAAAATTTCTATTAACTAAAGAGAGAGATGACTGGGAAGAATATAGACTGTATAGAAGTTATGTAACTAATAGCATTAGGGAGGAAAAAAAGTTGTATTATGAAAGGCTTATTGATGGTAACAAAGGGGATAGTAAATTAATGTGGAAGACCTTAAAAAGTGTTATAGCAGGTAATAGCAAGGAAAATTATGATAGGATAGAAATATATGGTATTAAATATGAAGATCCAGAAGAAATTGTAGATAAACTTAATATGTATTATGTAGACAGTATTGTAGAAATTTCTCAGGGTATACCAGTACCAAATAACTGCAATGACTATGCAGGAACGGTCTGTGATAAATGTTTTGAAAGTTTTAGGTTGGTAGATAAAAAGGAATTGTACTCAATTATAAATTCAATGGCAAATAAGGGTAGTCCGGATGAAATAACTACAGAAATGTATAAAGTGGCCTATAATGAATTATCTAACCCACTAATAAACTTAATTAACAGTTCGCTAGAGGAAGGGATTGTCCCAGAAAATGTTAAGTTATCAATTATAATCCCCATTAAGAAAGTCCCTAATGCAAAAACAGCTGAACAATATAGGCCAATAAACACAATGCCAGCAATCGGTAAAATAATAGAGAAAATAGTATATATACAATTGTTACAGTACTTAGATCAATGTAAGATACTAAGTACCTATCAGTCAGGGTTTAGGCAATCACTTAGCTGTGAAACTGCTTTTCAATATACAGGGTGATTTTAAAATGTTTCGCCAAACTTCGGGGTATTGTTCTACACACCAAGGCAAGTAAAAAAGTCCATGTAAACATGTGTCCGAAAATCGCGCGTTTCCGAGTTACGAGCAATTTTTGAACTTGGGAAGTAGTCCAGTCAAATGGTGCTCAAAAAAGGGCGAATAGGGGAGATGTTGGGTGGAGTTCTGATATTTGGTTCCTATATGTTTTTTGGGTCGCTGTACACGAATATCAGGTTTTCCAACAAGAATTTTGACCGGAAACACGTTTTTTAAGCAAAAACCGTGTAATAAATCGTTTTTTTAGTTTTTCTAAAATTACTCGAAAACTATCCAATTTCGTAAATATTGAACCTATATGAAATAAAAGAGAGTAAAATTTCTTACATTTTATGTACTAGCGGTTTTTTCTCCGATCAATCGTTCAGCCGCGAGAGCGCCGCGAAGTTAGGTGTTAAAAGGGAATTATGACAGTTTATTTCAAAGTAACTCGAAAACTATACATTTTTCGTAAATCAACAATGGTATATGAAATGAATCTTCATAATTGAAATGTTGGCAAACCCGATACTCGC
Source organism: Agriotes lineatus (assembly GCA_940337035.1). Taxonomy (NCBI): domain Eukaryota; kingdom Metazoa; phylum Arthropoda; class Insecta; order Coleoptera; family Elateridae; genus Agriotes; species Agriotes lineatus. Next base: position 71,392 of record CALNHX010006829.1, read on the forward strand.
GTACAGCGACCTAAAAAACATATAGGAACCAAATATAAAAACTCCAAAACTTTCCCTTATTTTCTACCATTTGACTGGACTATAATTTTGCGGCGCTCTCGCGGCTGAACGATTGATCGGAGAAAAAAACCTCACATACATAAAGTGTAGGAAACTGTGTTCTCTTTTATTTCGTATAGGTTCAATAGTTATAAATGATGGATATCTTTTGGGTACTTTTAGAAAAACTAAAAAAAATCGGTTTTTACAAGGTTTTTGCTTAAAAAAACTTGTTTCCGGTCTAAAATTTTATTGAAAAACCTGATATTCGTGCACAGCGACCCAAAAAACATATAGGAACCAAATATCAGAACTCCACCAAAACTCTCCCCTATTCGCCCTTTTTGAGCACCAATTGACTGGACTACTTCACAAGTTCATAAATTGCTTGTAACTCGGAAACGCGCGATTTTCGGACACATGTTTATATGGACTTTTTTACTTGCCTTGGTGTGTAGAACAATACCCCGAAGTTTGGCGAAACATTTTAAAATCACCCTGTATATCAACAGGTACTAACCGAAATGGATTCCGACCACCTACCGGTACTAATGTCATTCTCGCATATGCTTCAGTACAAGTACCCTATCCCAACTGTTATAAATGGCCTCGTTAGCTGGGAAGCCTTTGAGAGTAGCATGAACGAACAACTAAATGCACAAAAAAAACTTAACACCTCAGAAGATATCGATATTGCAGTACATGATTACTGTGATGTATCGTATTAAGTTTAATTTGTTTGCGTCTACGCGCACGCGCCAATCTGGTTGACGGGCAATGGCGCGCATGATTTTGGGGGGATCGAATGTCAATTCTATTTTTGTTACCAAAAAAATGTATGCATGAACAGAAATAAAGGTGTTGGTTGGTCGAAAAAAATTATTTCCTTCACATCTGCAGTTTATGGTATACATCCTTACTCAAATTAGTAAGGGATGTAATGATTTCTGCCCAGTGCTCTGAATGTCAACGTGAAGAAATTCAAGCAAGCGCGGATAAACGGCGCGAGTGGCTATGACTCTCTTCGTTGTAGTTGCTCCGCTCCCTTGTATATCGCACAGAGGGGTTCAAGGGAAGCCCGCGTGCTCTCCCAGGGTGTCACAGACGGGCACTTACATAGCCTAGTGACATCAAGACCGCACCCCTTGCCTTCTCGAGGGGACGCTTATCATGCAGAAAGGTTGGGGGATCGAATCCTAGTTTCCCAAACCCCCACAACCTATCCAACATCCTATCTTCTCATCTCCCACACCCCACCACCACCACTACTTTTCTCTTCACCCGGGCGGGACGCGGGTTACCAGTCCGTTGTTCCCTATGCCCAAAACAAATCGGTAACAACAATGAAGACATGCCTCGGCGAGGGGCGGACATGGGTTCATCCGCCCCGGAATTGTCTGGAACCCTCGATGACGTACCCGCTACCCTACCATCATCATCTGGCCCATCGTCTTCGACGGGAGCCACCAGGAGGCGGACTAGCTTACTTGCCTCACCACCGGGCATTCAGCCCGGAACCCAGGAGCGTGCCACACCCACAAACACCCCACGGCCTGAGACTTCCAGGTCCAGGCATGCTCCAATTCCAAATCCATTAGCTATTGCGCCCGCAGAAGCGCCCAGGCCTTTCCAGTGCGAGCGATGCGACAAGAGTTATGATTGTTTATTCATGTTTGCTATTTACATTTAACATATACAATATTTACAATTTACAACGACTAGTATATATACAATACATATATATATGAAGAGCGTTATTCCAAAACTGCCCAAGTCCAATAATAGTAATTAGTAGATAATTGAGATTTTCTATAGAACTTTAGTTTCAACAACGACCAAAGAGAAATTTTAAAATTCATTCTTTTTATTGTTCATAGTGTAAGTATCAATAAGCAATTTTAGAATTAAGTAATTTATTATTACATAATACACAGTTATTTAACAAACGTTATACCAAAACTAATCTAAGTCCATGGACTTAAGTCATATATGAAAAACACTTAAAGAAATGGTTCATTATCGTCGACGTTTTCTTCTATGGCATCATCCGAAATGTTTTCTGCAGCAAAACTTAGCGCTTTTTTGTAAAATTCTGTCTCCTCCTCTGTTAACTCGAGATGCTTCAATAGGTGCGTAACGTTAGCTTTTTTTAAAACACTGATTTTATTGATGCCTGGTGATGGTTTTGCTTTGATTAATGCATTAGAGATATCAGTATTATTGCATTTCAAAATACTATGTGTACAAGAATTTCCTGTGTATGTGGTTTTCACAGATACTAGCTTTGTACCTTTGCGATAAACAAAGACTCGTTGCTCCGTTATTTTAAAAGGTAATTTACTTCTTACCATCGTTTTCGATAACGTTTTGAAATCTTTTACATTCCATTCCTTGCCATTCTGTAAAACCGTAGAATTTTGGGAAAAGATATCATAATACCCTTGTGGACTGAGAATTTTCTCTCGCTTTCGAATTATCTTTTCAGAGCGACCAAAGACCCGATCTGGAGGCATAAAGCTATGTCCCCTTATGGGAAATATGTGTTGTATTTCTTCAAAGATGCTACTCTGTACATAACATAGCAACATAAATATCATCGCGGTGTTCTTATTCTGACCCGGACAAGAGTCAGAAAACAGCTTTAACGTTCGTGGTCTCTCGGAAGCATCAACGCCGACGTACCTTGATTCTAATGCATCAAGAAAATGCTTTAATGCTGAACATACTTCATTCGATCCCTTGCCGCTCTCATTTTCAGTCCAGGTATATGCAAAGGTATTTTGTTTATTTTGATTAGCCTCAAGAATTACAAAGGTAAGGTTGTAGAGCCATATTTGGCGTAGATAGTAAACGTCTGAAATGCTTAACTTTGGTAATGGTTGGTTTTGTTGCATATCAAAACAGACCTTTACTACATCATTCGATTCTGTCTCCTTAAGGAGTTGATAGAACTTTTTTGCACGTAAATTATGTAGTTTAAGTTCCGTTGAAACAGTGCTTACAACCGCCGCATCTGTCGTTTTGGCGAGCTCCGTTTTTTTATATTCACAAAAGGAACAAACGTCAGTCCGCGGATTCCCAAATCCAAGGTTAAATTTTCTAGTAAATATTTTATAATACTTACTGAATGATGAGATTCGTGCATTCATGGCGTGCCTGATATTACACCACATTTTATAAAGTTTTTTCACCGACAGTTCAGGGGGTAAGTAACCACGTATGCTTTTATTTCTTCCATAATGACTACTTCTACATTTTAGACTTTTAATATGGTCAATTATGGAATTCATTATTTCATTATCGGCAACGGTTGCTCTAGAACCACCTCTTCGTTCAGGTCTAGACGTACCTTCCTTCAAAAAATAAGCAGCAATAGCTTTTATCCTGAATTGAGAAAGTTGAGTAACTGATTGAAACGAACTTGCACATACTCGTACGGAGGAACCATCGATTTTACGAATAAAATAATCATTGCGTTGTCGTTTAATAGGATTATCAGATCGTGGGCGGTGACGTTTTGGATGTTGAGGCATTATAAATTTTATAACAAAATTGTTTTGATCTGCAGCCGATTCATGTAAGTACAGCTTGTTGAAAAACTCTGAAATAAATCATGCGTAAGCACAAGTAAATTAAATAACACGCAGAAACTAACCTTGTATATCTTCCCGACTCAGTTCATTTGCTTGACATAACTTGGAACTCTGATGGACGCATGAAATTGTGGGTTGTTTACCAGCTGCACTATTACATTTAACGGAACTTATTTTCTTTTTCCAGCCACTTTTATTCTCCCTTTTTCGCCTACCTCTTACAGAAGGGGTCACTTCTACATTATAATCATCTAACATACTTAACTATTTACTATTTTTATTGTACTAATACAATTCACAATTAGCGTAACAAACACGAGACCATACAGATCACACGAAGTGAGTAAATATTAGTCACGCTTGTAGGTTGTCGATCAGCTGGCAATAATAATGATGCGTAAGCGCATGAGCAGGGACTTGGTTAGTTTTGGAATATTAATGTGTGTGGACTTAAAACAGTTTTGGAATAAATCCTAAGCAAATGTATATAATTCGAATGGGACTTCAGCGACTTTTGCAAAATATTAATGTACCAGGGGCTTGGTATAGTTTCTTACTATAAAATAGCAAGCAAACGTCAATTTTCACTTTTGTGGACTTAGGCGGTTTTGGAAAAACGCTCTTCACGCTCTTCTTCTGAACACAGAAACGCAATCACAGCGGGAGGCTAGCGACACCTCCCTAACCTCAGATGAAGTCCCCCGCTCAGCCGATTCCCTCTCGTAGTGCCCTCTGACGACGGTTGTGGATCCGCGTCGTCATCTGGTTAAACCGGGTCCAGTTGGTGTGGGATCCCTGGAGTACCCTCGTCGTCAGTCCAGTCAGGAACGCGTCGGAGAGCCCAGTTGCGGATAGGTGTTGGTGCGACTGGTCGCACCAGATTCCGCGCCAAGAGATGGTGCACGTGGTCGTCTCGATGTCCTCCACCGCGAGCTGAAGTCGGTCTGCCACACCTTCAACAACTTCCGGGTCTTCGGCATAGTATGCCCTCTTCCGTCGATGATGCTCGCGGAGAGGGGTCGTGCCTGAGACGACCTGAGTGTCGATGATCACTCCGTGCACTCCCTTCTTGGCAATGAGATCGGGCTTCCGGAGTCCTCGTGAAGTTCGAAGCTGGGGTTTCTGCTGCACTTCCCATCCCTTCTTGCGCAGACCGTCAGTTAAGGTGTTGCACAGGGCGTCGTGCCTCTTCACCCTGCCTCCGTGCGTTCCGTGGCAGCACTGGATGACGTGTGCTGCCGTCTCCGTTGCGCGACACCCGGCCCGGCAAAGTAGGTGCCCGACGGTCTGGTGCGGGCCCCTGGAGACACGCACTCTTGACGGGAGGCAGTTTACTCGGACATGATGAGACTGCACGTAGTCCCTCCCTGGTATTGCCGAGGACCCTCGTTGGAGCCAGTTGCTGGAGAGATGACTGCTCCAAGACTCTTGCAGCTCTCCCCCGTCCACGGATTGGTGCAGTATCTTCGCCCAATGCTTCTGACGGTCCTTGGCCTGGGGGGCTCTTGGTAGCCCGAGCTTGGTGGCTATCTTCTCCGCCCATCGGATCTTGCCTAAGATCCTCTGGGACGAAGAAGCAGCTCGGGCTGCCCCTGAAGTGGACTGTTGTAGTCGGCCAAGCCGCGCAATGGTGAGGCAAGGGATGAGGGTCGACAATGCAGGAATCCCGAGGCCGCCGTCCCTGATGCTGGCGTGGAAGTAGCCCTCTGCTGTGTCGTGCGGGAGTCGAAGCCAGGCTCTGACAGCTCGCCTGACTTGCCTGTCGATCGTCTTCAGCCTTCCTGCCGTGGTTCTTCCCAGGACGAGATGGTGGTAGATCCTGAGAATCAGGAAGGCTCTCATGATTTGAAGGCGCCGCTGGGGCTTCAGAAGCGCTTTGGTGATGTTGGTAAGCGCCTCTCCCAATTCTTGCTCGACAGGCTTGGCTCCCGCGGACTGATACTCAATACCAAGATACCGCCACGTGTCAAGTATCTTGGTAGCGGGAAGACGCCCCCCTTGGATGGTGAAAGGGGGGGAGGTTAGGCTTGATCCTCTTGGTCTTCCCGTCCGGCACCAGAGAGAAGGATGAACTCTTCTGGGCGTTGAGCTTCAGTCCCATGCTGGCTGCGGCTTCTTCAACCCTGGTTAAGGCTTCCTGCATCCCCACTTTGAAGGATGCACCCAGGACCACGTCGTCGGCGTAGGCGAGGGCCGAAATATGATGGCCCTCTAAATCGAAGCCGACTTCTCGTGGTATGGCTGCCAGGATGTTGTTGACAGCCATGTTGAAGAGTAGCGGCGATAGCGGATCCCCTTGGCGAACTACTCTTCTCACTTGAACCGGAAGTTGCGACATCCTGTCTCCCACGACGAACTTCGTCTCGGACCGCTCATACAGCTTGGCGATGTAGGTTCTCAGGCCTGGTGGTAGGCCAAGCTGCTCGATAGTCGCAGCGAGAGCTTCGTGGCTGAACATGTCAAAGGCTTTTGACATGTCCAGCGTGGCGATGTGAAGCTCTCTCAGTCGAGCCCTGGCAGTCCAGATAAGGGCGTCGAGGACTGCTGTATTCTCCGCCGAACCATCTGCGGAGATAAAGGCTCGCTGGCGTTCATCGAAGAGGGGTGCTTTTTGTAGACGTGTTGACAGGATGCGGTGAAGTTGGCGCACCGCTACCGACGTAATGGAGATGGGTCGGCAGTCGCTCGGTTGTTCCGGCTCGGCTGTCTTCGGTATGAAGACAGTCCGTGATGTGAGGAGCTGCTTCGGGAATCCGCCGGCCAGCATAACGATGTTGAAGAGAAGGGCGCGCGTTGAAGATGGTATCGCGCGCCACTGCCTCGGTGTAATGCCGTCCAATCCGGGAGCTGAGGACACTGGGATCTTGGTGTTCTCCACCTCTTGACACGAGATGGGATCCCAGAGGAACTGTAGCACGGGGTTCGGCGGCGGAGGGTGGGCGGGTCTTGGGTGCGGGTGAGACGGCTGTCCCACAACATCCCGCCAGAAAGCTTCTAGCTCACTCAAGTTGTGACGGGTGAGCTTCTTCCCTCCGTCAAGAACTTCCCGCGCTGTCCTGCCTTGGTTTCTTCTCCACTCGGATTGGACCCTGGCGTACTCGAGGCGTCTTCTCTTCCTTCTCGACAGCAGTTCGGGCACTTCCACTGTACGCACACGCGGATGCACTCGCCTTTGCACTGGCGGTGACACTTGCTGTGACACTGGCGGTGGCACTTGCACTCGCGAACGCGCACTTAGCACATTAGGGCGGGGAGATCCACTGGACGAGGAGGGTCCTGCACGAGGTGTCGCTGCCATCGGGGGAAGATCGCACGGAAGTAGAGGACGATGTCTTCGCTCACGTTCTCCCCGGAAAGTGCTGCCACCGCAATTCGAACTAATCGAGGGGCCTGGCAGGTGGTGTCGCCGGCATCCCTGATCAGCTCGATCAGCCCTCTCACGGCTTGACAGAGGCTGGTCCCGATGGATGATCTTCGGGACCCTGCATTCGACGATGGGCGCTTTCGTGCTGGAACGACGGGCGAGGCTGGTGCTGGCGCAGCTTGAGGTTCGTCCTCCTCACTGGCAGGGACGACACGCAAGTCGACGAGTGCCGCCTGGACCATCCGCTTGTAGTTGGGACGCCGTCTGGCGCCCTTGATGGCCTCTTGGGATCTGCCCGGGATCTTGGTGAGGAGGTACAGGTTCATGAACTGGACCCTCTCAAGTGTGCCTCTTGCCTCGTGGCGGGCCATAATGCCGAGCTCTTCGTCGCTCCATCGGACCTTCTTCTCGGGCAGCTGGATCTCGTCGTTGATAACCTTTGGGTGCTTCGCTCTTCTGTGAACACCGAGCCCTCGTCGGGTGGTTCAACAAGAACGGGCTCCAGTTGAGGGGCGGCTGAGTGATGGGGGACTTCAGTTGTGTCAGCGGGATCGAGAACCTGAGGAATTCCACGGCTTCCGCTTCTATTCTTTATATTATTTGGGCCGCTGACTTTGAGGGGATAGGGGCTGGCAACCCCGTCCCCGAAGAGAGCCTCCGCCGTTTAAGGGACGTTCCGCCGAACTTGTCGGTCGTAGGCTCATGGAGGGACTGCCTCCTTGAAACGTCCCTGTGGGTCGATCCGCCGCGTTTAGTTGGATATCTAGCGTCGCCACCGAAGAGGCACGCGGTCGGTCTTGAGCGCCGTTAACAGCACCCCTGCCGTCAATTAAGACGACTTGAACCCGAGGCCCTACTCAATTCAGACCATCGAGTGGATGAGAGTCGCAAGCCCTGGCGGTCTCCCCCTCGTAAAACGAGTTGGTCGCTAGAGACTTCCCACCCCGCCACCTCCCACCCCGCCAAAAGTCGTCACTAGCGAGACACGCTAAAGACTGCGGCACAAGACTAAGGGACAGGTGCCAATCCTGCAAGATGCCTTACGCGACTTTTGCAGCCGTTCGACAACACGAACGCCGGACTCACCCAGAGTTATACTGGGAAGAGCTAAAGGCAAGACTCCCTGCCTTCCACGTGCAGCTATACAACAAAATCGCTGCGATTGACGCACGCAGCAAGAAGGGAGTCGTCTCCTATCGGGAACTTAAGGCAGCCGCCGGACTTACCGAACACAGATCCGGCACAAGCGAGAAAAGCCGGAGTACAAGAAGTATCTGGAGAGAGCGGAAAACGAGCTTAAAGCCAAAGCTAATACCCTTTTCAAACCGGCCACGGTTACCGCTCGCTCCTAATACGCCTCCCCAGGAAGCGCCACCTACCCTTCAGATGCGGACCCTTCGCCAACTCCGGATACTCCCTCCACGCGGCTGCCCATTCCTACGGTACCTATCCCCGCAGTCCATCTGCCCAGTACACCACTTAGCAGCCTACCACCTCAAAGTTGCACCTCGAATAGCAGCTTACCAGGCTGTTCGAAGCTATTTCTATCTTACCCCTCTCCGGCGGTCACCCCATCGAAGAGGAAGCCAACCTCGCCACAAGTGGCGACTCAGTCAGCTACCCGCGCTCGGCACGAGGAGAAAACAAAGGACTAGCCGACCATCGAGGCTTAGACGCCCGCCAGCAAGAGATGCAGGAACACCGAGGAGTCCCCAGCCCAGCCAGGGAGACTTTCCTCTGTCCCAGACTGGGACCCAGTCCGCCGGGAGCTCCACCAGGGGGCTCTCTCCACCATCAAGCCTGGACTCATCCGTACCAACTTCACCAGACTCGCCACCGCCAGCCAGCGGTCCCACAAAGCCATCAATAGGGGGCTACAAGTCGGGCTGCACCCAACCATGATCGAATAAATGCAAGAAACCGGGGTCAAGCAGGGGGACCCTCTAAGTCCCTTCCTGTTCAACCTCGGGCTGGACGAGCTGCTGGAGAAGCTAAACCAGGAGCAACCAGGGGGGTCTATCACCACCGACCACCGGGTGGCGGCGATGGCCTTCGCCGACGACATCCTGCTGCTGGAGGACCGAGATACCGACATCCCGAACGCGCTGGAAACCACGTGCGACTTCCTTTCGGCACGAGGCATGGAGCTCAACCCAGCTAAGTGCATCTCCATGTCCGCTGCCGTAGTCGGAGGGAGGTCCGTGCTTAGGATGAGGCACATCTTCCACCTCATGGGCAAGAGGATCCCAACCGTTCAGGGATTGAACACCTTCCGGTATCTTGGCCACCAGTTCGGAGCCACAGGAGTCGAGAAGCCATCCATACACAGCCTCGTAAGATGGCTGTCCAACCTGAATAGATCCCCCCTGAAACCGGACCAGGAGCTCCAGCTCCTTAAAAGGTACCTGATTCCCAGGCTCTTATATAGTCTCCACAACTTGTCGATCACGGGCACCATACTAGCCGAATGCGACCATCTGGTGCGGAAGAACAGATTACGAGCCGTCCCTTCAGAGCCGGTCTACAGAGAGCAGCCGACAACAAAGCCAGCCGCTCGTGGATAGCCGAGACCGAGGGGGTGGGACCCCAGGGACTTCATCCGTGCGAATCAACTCCGAACCTGCAATCTCCCGACCCAGGGACTACCATCCGTCCCGGCGGAGCAGCGCCGCTGCAGAGCAGGTAAAGTCCCTGTCCCACGTCCTCCAAGGAAGACACACCACCCACCATGAGCGACTCAAACGGCATGATGATGACATTGTGAGGAAAGTCGCCCGCCACACTCGAAGGAAGGGCTGGACGACCGATGTTGAGCCGCAAGTGCGGCACCAAGACGGGCAGCTATTGAAACCGGACCTTGCCATTCACCTCCCAACGACCAACATTATCTGTGATGCCCAAGTTGGGAGGCATCCAGAACACTTCACCAAAGCTGGGACAATAAAATAATGGTTTACGACCACCCAAGGTTCCGGGAAGCTGCCTCCAGGAGTTGGCCAGAGAGGGGCTCTCAGTTCCTCCCCCTGCTGGTCGGGGACAGAGGCATCTGGCCTCGCGCCAACGACACGACATCGGACGTCCTGCGACTTCCATACACCCTGAGAGCCAACACTGTGCATGCAGTCCTCAAGTGAGGCTGCTCCATGCACAGAAACTTCATGGCTGCCGTGTGGCGACAGGGACCCAACAATCAACCGCCCATCCAACCAAGATGAGAAGACTCCCTCGCTGCCCGGCGAGAAGCTCAGCCGACCATACCCTCGGACCACCTGGGAGCCTCGAGTTTTTCGCGCTCGCAATCGCTTGTTATTATATAGTGTGAACTGTATTACTATTATTATATTATTGTAACCCCTTAACAGGGTAACATCTGTATTCTAAAATGTACTTTAGCTAAACAAAATAAAAGTATTTTAATAGCCAAATGCCTCGTCATCTAATTAGTGACGCGCATGACTGGATTAACGAGCTTTCCACCGTCTCTATCTAGCGAAACCACTGCCAAGGGAACGCGCTTGGAAAAATTAGCGAGGAAATATACTAACAGTGTAAAACATCGCATCCTGGAAGCTACTGTTACCCCAAGAAGACATCGAAATTCACAATCCACCAGTTGCGATAGTGAAGTTAATTAAATACAAGAACCGAATCTACCGAGAATGGCAAAATACACGAGAACCGCAATTAAAAGTGCTACTAAATCAGTTACACCGACAAGTTAAATGGTAACTAGACAACCACAGAATGCAAACATATCAAGAATACATTCAACAACTACAATCGAAAGACAATAGCTTATGGCAGGCAACTCGGCGAATTTTAAAACAAAAGACAGTTATTCCACCACTAATAAAAAATAACGAAGCATGTAAAACAGAAAAATCCAATATCCTAGCTAATCAGATCGAAGACAACTTAAACCCAGCACAAAGACATGACCCTCAATTCATCGAGGACATCGAAAACTACGTGACAAAACATATGCCGCTGGAAGCAGGACTAATAAAACTGACATCACCCTATCGATTAAAAGCTGAAATAACTAAAGGGTACAGGAATAAAATAAGGAATGTCAATTTTTGCAGAAATCGGGATAACTAGCGCAATCTGTTGCCTTTCCTTGGTACTTTCAGTAGGTAAAATCTTACCGGAACAAAACTAGAAGCGTCCACAGAATTTAATGAGAAAGTTTAGCCATATTTGTATAAATCTGGGGATGTGCCTGTGCAGCCGGAATAAAACTGGGAATGTCCACTGTTGATATTATTTTGTTTTATTGGCTTGGTGTCATAGTGTGTTTTTCCTGTCAGAACGTGTTTGTTGTGATGAGAGCTGGTAGTGAAATAATAGGTTAATTAAGTGTTTTTTGTTTGTTTGGAAATAAGTGCAATAAGATAAGTTAAGCCAAAAAGAAGGCCCAAGACTGGTAGAATGCAAGATGTGATGAAAAAACTCAAGCTTTCTTCCCATGAATAAGGCGACCCATGCCACTGTAAACGGCTAAAATGTTTTGAAGCGGTTAGTGACATCAAACGTAGCAACATCTTATCAAAATTTAACAACATGCCGTCGCATGATGAGCAGAACAGCTATCTTTGCGGATTAATTCGAGTGGTACCAGTCGTAGAAGCCGAAAACCAGAAACAGAGGCTTCATACAATCAA
>CALNHX010006830.1:1412-83019 GCA_940337035.1 Agriotes lineatus
ACAACACCGACCAATACAAATTTTTATTTTCATTCAAATAAAATAACTTTAAGGCTGGCGTTTGGCTTATGTTGAAATAATAGGGACAGATTGATACATAGAAATCACGTATTGTCGATTCACACGCGTCGTATGAAGTTAAACAAGGCTTCATTTCAAAGACGAATGTTGGCTGATCGGCGTAAGCTATTTTATAAATGGTAACAGATTCGCTTGCGCTGTAAAATTGTATTTAAAATATCGACGCTTTTGTAGGCACTTTTCATTTGTATTTCTGTCATCCAACAGTAAAATTTACTTGTGAAAAATTGAAAACAGAAACTGTAAAATTGCTTACAGGAAGATACGATTTTTGATCTTTCATTTAAGACCCCATTGAACTATTTCTGACGTTTAGTTTTTGATAAAACGTGATTTCTAAAAAATTTGAAGCGGTTGTCATTTAGGGCGAATATTTCATTGGAATCGTCGGAAATTCGTGCCGGTTTTGTAAACACCTGATAAAATTTCCACAAAAATAGCGCACATATAGTTCAGCCATTGTAAGACAGATGTCGCTTCATAATTAAGGTTGTGACATTGCACGAATGCCGGGAAATTTCTACTTGCAGTATACAGGCTAATCCGAAATTTACAATACGGTAAATACGAATTCAAATGATAGTGGATGGTTATTATTAGAGCGTAGATTTCTAGCTATTTTACTATACGTAATAATTAATAGCTGAACAGAAATTCTTAGAATGAAATACGAATTGTAGATACAAAATATGAAAAGGTACTCATAACCCCCAAGGGATTTTTGAAATTATTTCTCCCTCAAACTCGTGGTAACCATGCAACTATAGGCAACGTCTTAGCAACCATACAATGAGGCAATTCTTGATGTTACTTACACATTCTAATTTTAAATGTCATTATGACATTTTGAAACTTCATACTATTTTTACTAATATAAATTAGTAATTTGGCGATGAAATCAGCTATGTTAGTATTGTATTAGCTTAGCTACTTGAAATTTCTACATGAAAAATAAGGTTCAATCAGAACTCTGTATTGTCAAAAACACATTAAAATTTTATTTAAAAGTTAATTATAACGTTTTGCTGGTTATACCAGCTTAATCAGATAAAATAAATTTAAAATACAAGCCTTTTGCAATAGTTAATCTGAAAGTTTAAACAAGCAAGCAATTAGAGAATAAGTGAAAGAATAAAACCTCACATTTAATACATACCAAGAAAAAACATATCGTATCTTAATGATTAGGATTCATTACATCTTCTTGTTTAAAATTGAAATATAATTTTTCTTTTTCCTTCAAAACTCCAACTTTTGTCAATAAGTATTGAAAAACAAGATAGGGTTGTGATTATTTTCTGTTTTTTTCGTATGTTTTCTTAAAAATTATATTTCTAAAAGACAGATATTAAAAGTTAATAGAGAACAGTTTTTGTTAAAAGAATAGTAATCACCTTTGTAGTTTTTGTCGTTTTCTTTTAAAGTGTATTCTTTATTATTCTTCTTTATATTTCTTGATTAGTCATTAGTAGCATTTTTTTTAGAATAAAAATAATCTTATTAAACATCCATAATTAATGTTGTATTTTCAATCATTTTTGTTTTTCCTGTGACAGTTTGGGTTTATGTTTGTTTCGTATTTTGTTTATTGAAATTTGGCTGGAAATTAATTAATGTTAATGTTATTAAGAAAGTGTTAGTTTATTGATTAAATCTTTACCTTTAATTTTTAAGAGTATTTGGATTAAGGTAAAATGACTAATGACTAATCAAGAAAAATAAAAAAGAATACACTTTAAAAGAAAACGACAAAAACTACAACGGTGATTTCTATTCTTTTAACAAAAACTGTTTTCTATTAACTATTAATATCTGTTTTTTAGCAAAATAATTTTTAAGAAAAAATACGAAAAAACCAGAAAATAATCACAACTCTATCCTGTTTTTCAATACTTATTGGTAAAAGTTGGAGTTTTGAAGGAAAAAGAAAAATTATATTTCAATTTTAAACAAGAAGATGTAATGAATCCTAATTATTAAGATACGATATGTTTTTTCTTGGTATGTATTAAATGTGAGGTTTTATTCTTTCACTTATTGCTTGCTTGTTTAAACTTTCAGAATAACTACTGCAAAAGGCTTGTATTTTAAATTTATTTTCTCTGATGAAGCTTGTATAACCAGCAAAACGTTATAATAACCTTTTAAATAAAATTTTAATGTGTTTTTGACAATACAGAGTTCTGATTGAAACTTATTTTTCATGTAGAAATTTCAAGTAGCTGAGCTAATACAATGCCAACATAGCTGATTTCATCTCCAAATTACTAGTTTATATACAAAAACAGCTGTAACCCCAAAATTTAATTTTTACTAATATTGCTAGTAAATAAAATATTGTATGCACCATGGGAGATATTCATGTTCTTTATCTTCGGTTGACTTACAGACCTCAGACTAGAAGCCCTCGGTCTGTAACACATGTCAACCCAAGGGAAAAACATATTCATATCTCCGTTAATGCATAAGTATCTATAATTTTTAGGTTGAAAAAGAATGTTGTTCGGCAACCGTTTTTGAAGTGATTACTACCAAAACTGTCATTGAAGTAGACGTTTCTCTTACTGACACAAAAAGTGTATTTTGCAATGCAACACTTATAGTTCCTAGAATTAATAGTATATTGTTTTATTAGAATTAAAAGTGGTACTTTGTTTGACGAGCAATTATGTTTGCATTTGCAAGACAAAGCGCACCGTAGCCGAGCAAATGCAAAAATTGCAAGTCAAACAGGGTCACTTTTAATCCAAATAATACATACTATTTTTTCTGCAACCTAGAAAAGTACAAAATATTAAAAATTTTAGATGATTGATTACTTTTGACGTTTCTCATTTAAAAATCATTATGACAACTACATTCACAGACGACCAAATGGAAGTTGCGTTTAGTTCCATGGAAGTAAAAGTACTTCCTAGGAACTAAAAGTGTTACATAGCAACATACACTTTTTGTGTCAGTAAGAGAAACGTCAACTTCAATGACAGATTTTGGTATTAATAGTTATTTACTATACAAGTGGAATAACAGCATCATTAATATACGTGTGTGTAAGTTACAAACGAGTGCGTAGCACGAGTTATGTAAGCACACAAGTATATTAATGATGCATTATCATACATGTATTGTACAAAATTTTATCTACGACTGCCTAAAATTGAGAAAAGTGCATTAAGAGAAATGTCAGATCTGTCATTTTCAAAAATATTTTAGTAGGCAAATGTCATTATGTCATTCATTTGACACTATTTCAGTTACGTAATAAAGTCATTACACAACTCAGTTGCGTAATGAAACCATTACATAACTGAGTGGTGTAATGAGCTTCATTACATAACTGAAATAGTGTCAAATGAGTGACGTAATGCGTTACTTATCCCACTGGAGTAGATAAAAGTAATTACTTTTGGTTGCGGAAAATACTATTTTATTTAACAAGCATATAATGTAGGCTATATTACGCGAAGATGAAATCATCCAAGTGTAATACAGCCATTATATGCAAGTCAAGTGCAATAATTTATCTACAACTATATAGTTTTTGATAATAACTAGGTACCTAATTAATCAACTTGATAATATATTCAAATTTATCAATCGATATTTACCTTCAAAACCTTTCTGCCATTTAACAGCACACCGGAATCACTTTGCAACACCTTACAAGAAAACAGATAGTTACCAAATTTTACTGCGATATATTGGTAAATGTTATATGTTTACAACTCAATTTATACTTCCTATAATGCTGTATTTGCCTAAACAGATATCAAAAACTTTAAATATTGACAAAGAAAAAAGTATTTTTTATTACACTACTTTATTTTCAATACAAGATTAATAGCAGATACACTGTGATTGAGGTCACCGCCCTGGGCCGAAGTGGTTTAGAATTTCGTCTTAATGTCTTGCTTTCGGTCGTACTCGTCCTCTCTATTGAACGAAGATAGTAATTAATAATAAGTACAAAAAATTGCTAAAAATTTTAACATATGTTATTACTTCTAAAGAAAAAAATGCTCATTGTATTTATGGTACTTTCTGATGATATTGTTTGTATTCGCAGAGTAGCACAATTCAAAGGCTGCTAAATATTGCAGCATAATTCTAATTTGCAGTAATACTCGTTTCGTGTTGTTCTGATCCCGGTCATGGAAAAAATTGTATATAAGCAGGAGAGAACGCCATTTTTTCTTCTATGTATTTGTAGTCCTCGCGTTTCGCACTTCCGCCTCAAACTCACACTTTGGAAAAACGTATGCCTCTCTCTTCCTTGTTAGAAAGTACTATTGATTCATGTTACCATCGATATTCTTCAGTTATTTTATCACCCCGCCCCCCTCAATTTTTTCGTCGGGGATTGGCACAATGTTGGCACCCTATGCAGAAAAACCATTTTTGCCCATGATGAATGTAGATTTCGTGAAGTTATTAGAATTTTGAATTAAACAACAAAAATATAAACAAGAAAGCTTAATAAACTTTTTTTATACAAGATACAGTTACTGAAGAAATTGAAATTAAAAATGAAAAAACTTTATTTTTAACCTGACTTGTTCAGCTGCTGTACGTATTAATCTTCCTTACTTTTGGTTGTTTAGTTACAAAATACTATTTTTTTAAGAAATAAAATATTTTATATTACATTTAATAAAAATTACTATTTGTTTCTAACTTTGATACGGTCCTGTCGCTAGACTCGCACCTCTATTTTATAGATGTTTTGTAAGAATTGTCTAAATAGCATAAAAATGTATTAAAACTAGATTGACTTGTTTATAAAAAAATGTACACATGTATTTACCAAACATAAACTGAATTGTTAATAAAAAAGTAGAAATTTACAAAAAATAAACCGAATTGTTAATAAAAAAGTGCATACATATTTACCAAAGATTTTTTATTAACAGTTTAGTTTATTTTTTGTAAATACATTTACTTATTTTTTTATAAACAATTTAATATATTTTTTTAAATACATATGCACTTTTGTATTAACAATTTAGTTTATTTTTTTATAAGTACGTGTTGACTTTATAAACAATTTAATTTCTTTTTCGTAGTTCTTTTTATATTCAATTAACTTAAAAATACAGTATATTTCATTTCTTCTCTACACACCCCTGCATCTTTCTTACCCATTTTCTGACAAATTTAATTTTATTTCAATTATACTCGGGGTTATTATTGCAATTTTTAAATAATTTTACTGCACGCCAGTAGTCTACTGCCATCAAAAATAAATGGAGGAAATTGAAAAGTTGTAGTAGGCTTAGTTTTATTAAAGAAATTATTTAAGAAGTTACTCAAAATCAGAAAAATAGTAGAATTTCAATTGCAATGGAAACAGTTTTATTGGTAATAATTGATTTGTAATATAATGTAAATGAATTAAAATTGATTTGCCTTGTTAATTTGCATTTATCTAGTTTTCGCAATTTCTTTTTCAAAATGAGCTGCTTCTAAACGGTAGTACCTAGGTATAATCGACCCACAGCGTTGCAGTCTCCCTCCTATATTAGAGGCTCTAGGAGTGGTAGTTCGAAATGGGAGCCGTAAACAGCAGGATTACCCAAAACTGTTTTATAATAAGAAACCGTTTTGAAAGGCCAGTGTCTATGAGTGTAAATACATATAACAATTTCAAAAATAATTTGTTTGATAGTATCTAGTATCCTGAATTATAGAGGGTCCGGCAGAATGACCGACCCTATTTAAATTATTAATAATTGTTTCAAATTTTAAAATATTTTTATTTTTTTCAAAAATGTAAAATAAAAACTTGCCAATTTTAGTTACAATATAATTTATTTATTAAAAATATTAGGTTTTGAAAATAACATCACTCAAACTCAAACTTCATTTTCACACTAATACAGATTAACCTAATTTTTAATTTGATTAAATTCATCAAGTTGGGCCTATCAGACAGAACTCTTCGCTGTATTTTGAAGGATTTAAAATTTCATCCTTACAAAGTTCAAGTCGTGCACCAGTTACTAGGTACCACGAGATTTAGAAGTTCGGGTTACGTTTTGTGAACAATTCCTTCAACTACTGAATAATAATAACCAAATTAATTTGGAGCAAGTGCTAATATTTTTAATAAATAAACTATATTGTAACTAAAATTGGAAAGTTTTTAATTTACATTTTTGAAAAAAAATTAAAAATATTGTAAACTTTGAAACAGTTATTAACAATTTAAATAGGGTCGGTCACTCTGCCGGACCCTGTACTACTTACTCTTCGTATTCTTGCACAGACCCCAATGTAAAGTCATACTCATTTTCTTCAATGATTTCTGCAGTAATATCGGATGTTTCTTGTTTACTTGAAACTGGAGATTTGCTGCGGTTACAATCTTCGACAATTTTCTCTAAAATACCCCTACAAAATTGGCCTGTTTCTGTGAAAAAAAAAACAGAAGGTTGCACCATTTCATTATTGAATGAAAACATACGTGTCAGCAAAGGTATTTTCTCAATGATGCTGTTAAAAAGAATTTCCACGTCTTTTCTTATACAGGGTGTTTCAGAATAACTGTTCCTAATTCTCAGAATTGAGAGAGGGCATGTTATCCAACACTTTTTAATAATAAACTAGTGTTCGGAAATACTTCCGTTTCGAGATAATACGACATTAAGGAATTGAGTACTTGAAATAATCTCAATGTGGAAAGTAACGCATGCATGCAAAATAGCTGCAGATAGTGAACCTCATCCATGGCAACATGGCCGGAGTTACTTGAAGATGTGCCACTTAATATTCGTAGAGACTTGGTCTTTCAATATGATGGTGCACCAGCGCATTTCGGTTTAAATGTTCGAGATTATTTAAATGCACAATTTCGAAACCGATGGATTGGGAGACAAGGTCCTATTCTTTGGCCTGCACGTTCGCCAGATATGACTCCAATTGATTTTTGTATTTGGGGTCATATTAAATCACTCGTCTATGTGACACCTGTGGACACAGCAGAGGAGTTAGTGGCTCGAATTATTCTGGCTTTTGATGACATTCGTGATCGTCCGCAGATATTTCGAAGAATTACCTTGTGTGTCGACAATGGCGGCCATAATTTTGAACAATTCTTATAATTTTTGTGTAATACCATTTTTTAAATATTAATAAAAATTGCAACCGCTGGAAATCAATAAAATCGTTACTTTTCACATTGAGATTATTTCAAGTACTCAATTCGTTAATGTCGTATTATCTCGAATCGGAAGTATTTCCGAACACTAGTTTATCATTAAAAAGTGTTGAATAACATGCCCTCTCTTAATTCTGAGAATTAGGAACAGTTATTCTGAAACACCCTGTATATCGTATCTGCGTACCCCTCCTTGAAGCAGTTGCCTTATTATTTCTTTTCTTTCGACGTGCGAAATTATGTTTAACCATTGTTATATTTGTATAACTAACGTCAAATTCTTCGTATTTATTGATATCGCACATGCACAAAGTTGCCAGGTCAAAGAAATACAATACACGAGATTGGAGTTACAAATATTACCAGATAGCTTTTTATGTCTTGTCATTTTTATAATCTATTTGCACCTGTTGTCTGGGCACGACGTTACAAAACACAAACACCTGACATCTGTTCAGCAGAGAACACCACCTTAGTTAGTCGTAAACTTACCTAAAGTAGAAATGTTTATAACTAGTTTGACTAGAAATTTCCAGGTGGTAGCATGCTGCAATACAATAAAGCGAGAGGGAAGATTGGAGCATATTCTTTGTTCCAATCCCCAACCTTAAGCTAAGTATCTAGTCTTTTTTTGAATAGAATCACCTAGCAATATTTATTTTTATATTGCGATAAGCCTTGCAACACGCTTTTTTATGCATTAAATATAACTTCAATTATCTGCAAAAGCGTCAGTCTAAATTAACCTCGATAATCGAGGTTGTACTCTATAATAAGTCACAATTTTTGTATAAAAATCATATGATGTACCGGGTGGCCAATTAAGAAGGGCACTCGGCCCTATCTCGAAAAGTAATTGTCGTAAAGACTTGGGGTAAAAAAATTTATGACTAAAGCGGCCAAGAGAAAATGCTGGAAATTATTTTTAAGTTTCTAGAATGGCTGCCAGGGGGCGTAATCGCATTCTTGAATTTTAAATCCCGTTTTTTGAGAAATATTCTTATATTACAGATAGCTAAAATGGACACCGTTTTAAAGCTGAGGTAAATTCGATTCTTTTTTGTTAAATGCTTTTTGCTCTATCTCTTAAGGGAAAGTGGTGGGGGGTGTCCGAACATTTTCGGAAAGAAATGTCAATAACTTCAAAATGGCTGAACGGATTTTGTCAAACTTGGAGTCATTGAAAAGGGCTTTTCTTATGCTATCAACGTTGCCTTGAGCGGATTGATTTAGATTGCTTGTGGCGCCGCTAGAGGGCGTTTTGCGATAACACTACAAATGAAATGTATTTTCTCAAAAAAATTAAATGCAACGATATCACTTTTATTGCAACAAAAGATAGCCAAATAAGGGTCTAACACGCTAGTCAAAACCGCATTTCGATATTTGTTTCCTAACCTAAAATATCAGTAAAGGAAATTAAAACTCAAAATAATGTCGCATCCTTGGGAATATTTTCAGTATACCTGCCATTATTAAATCCTAATTATCGTTCTTTTAGCAAAATATATATAAATTTACTGTTAAAATACCAACATTATATTTAAAATGTCAATAATAATTAATTCTCATTCAATATGATTGAATATTGCCCTTCTGTCCACACGAAATTCAAAATTTTTAAAAATTCAAGTGTGCTTTGGAAAACAAAATAGCAACAATTATAATGGTGGTGTTTAAGTGTCAATCATATTAAGATTACAGCTATTTATAGTGCATTTTGGTGGCCTTATTTGCAAAAAAGGCCTTTTCCACCTATAGAAGTGTTTGATATGTTTCGTGTTTATTTTCAAAACAATGAAAACGCAACTGTTTCTGTTAAAATCTATGCGATGGAGTATCCTGATAGGCGCCATCCAACTGTCAAAGTTTTTCGTGTGGACAGAAAGGCAATATTCAATCATATTGAATGAGTATTAATTATTATTGACATTTTAAATATAATGTTCGTATTTTAACAGTAAATTTATATATATTATGCTAGAAGAACGATAATTAGGATTTAATAATGGCAGGTATACTGAGAATATTCCCAAATATGCGACATTATTTCGACTTTTAATTTTTTACTGATATTTTAGGTTAGGAAAGAAATATCGAAATGCGGTTTTCACTAGCGTGTTAGATCCTTATTTGGCTATCTTCTGTTGCAATAAAAGTGATATCGATGCATTTAATTTTTTTGAGAAAATCCATTTCATTTGTAGTGTTAGAGTCCGTAGTGTTAGAGTCCCTGTATATAAAAGAGTTGGGACATGTACGGTTACTTGTTTTGGATCCACAAACCATGGAGTATCTGATTTTTGCCGATTTTAAACTTTATGCATATTTCTTTCAACTAAAATAAATGAAAGATATCTGTGCTACATCACATGGTCCTTGATTTGTGGATCCAATGGCTCAACTCTTAGTACATATAGGAACTCTAGTAGTGTTAGAGTCCCTATATATAAAGAGTTGGGACATTGGATCCACAAATCAAGGATCACATGATTCAACAATAATATATTTCATTTTTTTATATTTGAAATATGTAAGACAAACAAAATGACATTAATTGAAATGTCAAATCACAGAATTAATTCATTTAGAAATCTGAGGCAACGTACAAGAAAAATAATATTTATGTGGAATTATTAAAACTTTTTTAGTCCAAGTGTGTTTTCAGGTTATGGTAAAAAGTATTTCTGATGACTTAAGTGAACTGCGGTTAGCAATAAACAGGTATTGAAATCTTGTGTTGTGAAAAACCTCTGCTTATAATCTAAGGTGTGGGGTAAGATGTTTGGTGGCAACTGTAAATCTGGTATGAATACGAATGTAATGCTCAACAACTAACGTTAGAGAATTTGAGGCGACGTAATTCAACTTCTCCAGAGGACAATTGTCTTTTTGTACTGATTAACACTGGCCTGAATAATCTCCCCTTGGATGCTTTCAACATCGATTAGTTCGTTTTCTTCTATTTCAGAATTTTCACATTTATTTAAATCTGGTTACCAAAAATTGAATAATGTTGGAATGGCACTGTATTGCAGTGTCGTTTTTCCACGTTTAATCAACCATTGATCATCCGCAAAATGTTTATTACATAAACGGCGGCAGTGGAAAGAGTCCGATAAACATATCATAATAGACCACGGCCAAAAAATGGCATTCAGAGAATAAACGGCTTGTTGACTTAAAATCTTTAATTTTGCTGTTATTTACCCAGATACCCTCTATTTTCTCATTCCTTAGAAAAAGATGCAAATAATATTCTAGATCTGTTCGATTTTTACAATTAATCGCTGAACCACCAGTCATTGCACAATAGTTTTCAAATTAAAAATATTCGTTAAGTATATGTCACAACTGTCACAAAATGTGATTCTAATTTGTAATGGTTTCCAAACTGTTGTCCATAGATATGCATGATTTGCATAAAATTTAAATTCAACAAAAATCAGGTACTCCATGATTTGTGGATCCAAAATGAGTCGCCTACATGTCCCAACTCTTTATATATAGGGACTCTAGTAGTGTTAGAGATCCTGTATATAGTTTACTAAGAGTTGGGCAAACAGCGTAATTTGACACACAATTTTGATCCAAATTAGACATTTGACATATGTCGAACAAAGAGGTTATGAGAACCAATTTCACTAGTTTTCTTTTGATGAGGGAGTTTTCAGAGCATTGGCCATTCTTAGGATCTCTAAAACCGACTATTAGGAATATACAACCAACCTAGTTAAAATTACGATTTGCATGTGTGAAACCATCGGTCGTAACATGTTACAAAATATGCAAAAACGGCACTTTTATCACACATGCCTTGTAAAAATTGATCCAAACCAATCAAAATGTATCATGCTGTTTGCCCAACTCTTAGTAACCTATATACAGGGACTCTAAGTAGTGTTATCTCAAAACGCCCTCTAGCGGCGACACAAGCAATCTAAATCAATCCGCTCAAGGCAACGTTGATAGCCTAAAAAAATCCCTTTTCAACGACTCCAAGTTTGACAAAATCCGTTCAGCCATTTTGAAGTTATTAACATTTCTTTCCGAAAATGTTCGGACACCCCCCACCACTTTCCCTTAAGAGATAGAGCAAAAAGCATTTAACAAAAAAGAATCGAATTTATCTCAGCTTTAAAACGGTATCCATTTTAGTTATCTGTAATATAAGAATATTTCTCAAAAAACAGGATTTAAAATTCCAGAATGCGATTACGCCCCCTGGCGGCCATTCTAGAAACTTAAAAATAATTTCCAGCATTTTCTCTTGGCCGCTTTAGTCATAATGTTTTTTACCCCAAGTCTTTACGACAATTACTTTTCGAGATAGGGCCGAGTACCCTTCTTAATTGGCCACCCTGTACAACTATTCATCATTGTTCTATTTAAGATAATAAAATTAAAGTTACTTCTGGCTAAACTGGAAATAATATATTTTTTAAATTTACACATCTTATATCCCATCTAAAATTATATTGATCATATTAGTTAAACTACATTATGAAATAAATACATTTATTTATGATTCTGTTACATAACTAGTATCTTACATTATCTATTGAGAAATTCAATCACTTTTTTCCCTATATTGTTGTATGCTATAGATTCATCACTATTTGGCTTATCTATTACAATTGGTATTCCTTTATCTGTACTACTAGAAATATCACCCTGTATTGGAATTTGTTGCAGTATTGTGGTGCCAATATCAGTTGCTAAACTAGCCGTTCCATTACCAAAAAGTTGTACAACAGTGGAACATGCGGGACAAGTAACACTACTCATATTTTCAACAATTCCTATTATTGGTATATTTAACTTTTGAAACATTACTGCACCTCGTTTAGTCACTTGTATTGCTGCTGATTGAGGAGTTGTTACTAGAATTACACCTACAAATACCGTATTTCAATGTATATGTATTAATTAAGTTTTAGTTCAAAATATGTAATGTGAGAAATTTATAGTTACACAGAATTAGTGTCTATACGTATTTCAATGGGAACAGTTCCTATAAAAAATATATTATTTTTATTAGAATTTAAGTAATGAAAAGAGAGAATCCGCATTTTGCCTTTTATTTGTAGTTGTTTACTCAAACGCAAATTTTTATGTTTTTAATCAGTGGTATTTTATATTAATTTAACATACAATAGTAGAAATTACCAATTATACAGCTTTTTGATCCACATCTCAATTAGCAACTTAGAACATGGTAGCGATAATCTATTCTTGCTCTTTCTTTCGCTTTTGTATAATTGAGTTTAACCTAAACCAGATGTCACACCATTTTTTCAGCACCCTGTATAACACTGTCTAAAAAAATATTTCCATTTTTAGGGTTTTAATGAAATTTTTGTACAAATTTAATTATTTCAAAAACTACTAACAAAAATTATAGACAATTAAGTACTATATAATAGGGTTTTAAAAAAATATCTCATTATTAATTTTGGGACTAGAGTTTTGTTTTAAACCTAATTTTGTGATTTTTAAAAAACTACAATTCAAACACAAAAAATTTCCCGGAAAACGAAAAAAAAAAGAAATAAGAGTCAAGTACCACTTCCGGTTGACCGATTTTAAGCAAAAGTCACTGGGAGCTCCCAATTTATATTGTAGAGGACACAACTCACAGATTGACATACTCATAGACGGACATCACTTCGAAAGCCACTGTTTTTTTAATCAGAAGATACGAAACCGGATATTTATACAAAAATCTCGAGTTCAAAAAAAGTCATGATAACTATCTAAAAATGAAGTGTGGCCATCACACGATTTTCTTTTACTGTGTAACTTGAACATTTCAGTTAACGGTGACAATTACTGCAAAATTATAAAACGCTAAAATTCTTTCTCTTCAGAGATATAAAACCACATATGTCTTAACAAAAGTTTACCGCCCACTGACACATTTTTGTTATTATTTACAGACAGGTGTTAATGAAAACCATACCTAGTTATAAAGTAACAAACGACTTCCGGGATTGGACCGTGTCATGATTGAGATCGAAGAACTCAACGTTTCGCCCACTTTCGTAAGGGGCTTCATCAGGAGGAAAAAAGCAAAAGAGCACGGTAACTCAACGTGTTAACCACGCCAGAGGCGAAACTCTTTGCAAAGGGAAGGGACAGAAGAGCACGGTAACTCAACGTGTTAACCACGTCAGAGGCGAAACTCGACTGACTATCGGAAGAAGAAAAGCGAGAATTTATAGGCAAGCGCCGTAGCGATTCAGCAAATGCCGTCGCGGTTCAGTGACGGAGGGCGGGGCTTAGGAATTAGCACTTTCCACATAGAAGGAAGAGGAAAGCCGTCGTCCCGATTGAAATTATTAGGGTGTTTGCAAATCTCAATGGCTTCGCGAATCTTTCTGCTAAAGAAGAATGGGGATTTGCAGATGATGGAAGTTTCATCAAAAAGGATCTTATGACCAGTATCGCGTTGGTGTTCGGCGATGGCCGATGATGAAACGAGACCTGACTTGAGACAGCGCTGGTGCTCAGAGATGCGAGTTTTCACCGAACGACATGTTTCACCAATGTATACAGCATTACAAGAGCAAGGGACTCTATAAACACCATTAGATGACATAGTGTTTAATTTATCCTTAGATGAAGGAAGAACCTGTGAGATTTTGCTCGGGGGTTTGAATACTGTTTTAATGTTTTGTTTTCGAAGAAACTTTCGTATGCGGTCCGTGACTTGGTGGATATAGGGAAGAAAGACTATTGCTGCAGGAGGATCGGGTTTTGGAGGTTTGGGTGGCCGTGGGTGAAGATGGCGATTGATGGCAGACTGTATATCCCTAGCACGGTAACCGTTATTCCTAAGAGCTTTCCGAATGTGATTTAATTCATCGTGGATATTATCGGGTTGGGATATGGAAACAGCCCGGTGTACAAGTGAATTGATAACGGAAAGTTTTTGTGTAGGATGATGGTGGGAATCGGCATGTAGATAGCGATCAGTGTGAGTAGGTTTGCGATATACAGAATGACCAAGTTTGCCACTGGGTTGGCGAGAGACCTGTACATCTAAGAAAGGAAGGGAACCGTTACTTTCTATCTCCATGGTAAAGTTAATGTCTGGATGTTGACTATTGAGATGATTTAAGAAGACGGGTAACGTGTCTTTACCATGTGGCCAAATAATAAAGGTATCATCAACGTATCGGAACCAAACCTTGGGTTTTAATTCTGAAGATTCCAGAGCTACGGTTTCGAAAGCTTCCATGAAGATATTGGCAACGACAGGTGAAAGAGGAGAACCCATGGCCGCACCAGAGATTTGTTTAAAGAACTGACCTTGAAATAGGAAATAAGTGGAAGAGAGGCATTTTTCTATCAGGGCAGGTAGACTTGAAGACGTCTCCCCATGCTCTGATAACAACTGTTGGATTATGACTATGGAATCGGGAATAGGAACTTTGGTAAAAAGGGAAGTGACATCGAAACTCACAAGTAAATCCTCAGGTTCAACGCTTATATTGGATATAAGTTCAACGAAATGGGCTGAATTGCGAACATACGAGGGAGACTTACCAGTGAACTTTCTGAGGATAGTGGTTAGGTATTTAGCTAATGAGTAAGTAGGGGAATCTATGGTACTGACAATGGGCCTGAGGGGAATGTCTTGTTCATGGATTTTGGGAAGACCATAGAGCCGAGGAGGCTTTGAAGCTCGAGGAATCAACCTCCGTTGATATTCATTAGCTAAATATTCACTGGTAAGTCTCCCTCGTATGTTCGCAATTCAGCCCATTTCGTTGAACTTATATCCAATATAAGCGTTGAACCTGAGGATTTACTTGTGAGTTTCGATGTCACTTCCCTTTTTACCAAAGTTCCTATTCCCGATTCCATAGTCATAATCCAACAGTTGTTATCAGAGCATGGGGAGACGTCTTCAAGTCTACCTGCCCTGATTGAAAAATGCCTCTCTTCCACTTATTTCCTATTTCAAGGTCAGTTCTTTAAACAAATCTCTGGTGCGGCCATGGGTTCTCCTCTTTCACCTGTCGTTGCCAATATCTTCATGGAAGCTTTCGAAACCGTAGCTCTGGAATCTTCAGAATTAAAACCCAAGGTTTGGTTCCGATACGTTGATGATACCTTTATTATTTGGCCACA
Organism: Agriotes lineatus; assembly: GCA_940337035.1. Taxonomy (NCBI): domain Eukaryota; kingdom Metazoa; phylum Arthropoda; class Insecta; order Coleoptera; family Elateridae; genus Agriotes; species Agriotes lineatus. The sequence goes on from CALNHX010006830.1 coordinate 16,789, forward strand.
TGGTAAAGACACGTTACCCGTCTTCTTAAATCATCTCAATAGTCAACATCCAGACATTAACTTTACCATGCAGATAGAAAGTAACGGTTCCCTTCCTTTCTTAGATGTACAGGTCTCTCGCCAACCCAGTGGCAAACTTGGTCATTCTGTATATCGCAAACCTACTCACACTGATCGCTATCTACATGCCGATTCCCACCATCATCCTACACAAAAACTTTCCGTTATCAATTCACTTGTACACCGGGCTGTTTCCATATCCCAACCCGATAATATCCACGATGAATTAAATCACATTCGGAAAGCTCTTAGGAATAACGGTTACCGTGCTAGGGATATACAGTCTGCCATCAATCGCCATCTTCACCCACGGCCACCCAAACCTCTAAAACCCGATCCTCCTGCAGCAATAGTCTTTCTTCCCTATATCCACCAAGTCACGGACCGCATAGGAAAGTTTCTTCGAAAACAAAACATTAAAACAGTATTCAAACCCCCGAGCAAAATCTCACAGGTTCTTCCTTCATCTAAGGATAAATTAAACACTATGTCATCTAATGGTGTTTATAGAGTCCCTTGCTCTTGTAATGCTGTATACATTGGTGAAACATGTCGTTCGGTGAAAACTCGTATCTCTGAGCACCAGCGCTGTCTCAAGTCAGGTCTCGTTTCATCATCGGCCATCGCCGAACACCAACGCGATACTGGTCATAAGATCCTTTTTGATGAAACTTCCATCATCTGCAAATCCCCATTCTTCTTTAGCAGAAAGATTCGCGAAGCCATTGAGATTTGCAAACACCCTAATAATTTCAATCGGGACGACGGCTTTCCTCTTCCTTCTATGTGGAAAGTGCTAATTCCTAAGCCCCGCCCTCCGTCACTGAACCGCGACGGCATTTGCTGAATCGCTACGGCGCTTGACTATAAATTCTCGCTTTTCTTCTTCCGATAGTCAGTCGAGTTTCGCCTCTGACGTGGTTAACACGTTGAGTTACCGTGCTCTTCTGTCCCTTCCCTTTGCAAAGAGTTTCGCCTCTGGCGTGGTTAACACGTTGAGTTACCGCGCTCTTTTGCTTTTTTCCTCCTGATGAAGCCCCTTACGAAAGTGGGCGAAACGTTGAGTTCTTCGATCTCAATCATGACACGGTCCAATCCCGGAAGTCGTTTGTTACTTAATGACAATGGCCGTGAAAGCCTCAAAAATCAACCATACCTAGTTATACCGGGTGGTCATAAATATCTGATATCACATTACCTTTGGAATCAACACCGCTTTATTAAAGTGGTGAATCCAACTAAACTAAATGTCACTAATGTCATCACAACTAAAATTACTATCTGTCAAAAATTATTACAGATTGCAATAAGTAATGGAGTTAGAACAGAAGATTTTTCTAATCGAGTCGTAGGCTAAACTGTAGAATCCGGGGCACATTCCCCTCCTCTTATTGTATTTTATTACATTACATAGGTACCAATACTTATTGTAATTGAAATATAATACTAACCCAACATTTATAAGTAGCTAATTCCATGGCTACCGGGATCTCAGATATTTATGGCCACCCGGTAGTTTGACCATCCAGATCTCGTTTTTTACTTTTGAGGTTATAATGTCAGATTTGTTTATTTCTATGCACTCTTCGTGGAAATGTACATAAAGCATCGCACAACACTACGTTAATTATAAGGTACGTACTGGTTAATAAATGCAATAGGTGAAGTTGAAAGAACATCGACATTATTAACCACTGCAATACCCTTCTGCTAAAGCGTTCTTGTAATGGTGTATTTTTGTTTCCCGTTTGTGTTTTCCGCTTATGTTTTCAGTTTTCAATTTAATTGAGAATTGAATATTTTGATGTTTAATTTGAAAATGTGCTTAAGATGTAACTTTTGCATTTTTTAACCAATACGTACCTGATAATTAATGTAGTGTTGTGTGATGCTTTATATACATTTCCACGAAGAGTGCATAGAAATAAACAAATTTCACATTATAACCTTAAAAATAAAAAACGAAATTTGGATGGTCAAACTAAACTATACAAAGGTTCTATGCAGCTAAAATAATTGTAAGAATTACCCCGTTTTATTGGCAACGCTTTATATAATTTGGATCGCCCTTTTTGAAATATTGATCGTACATAACGTTTTGTATGCAGCTCAGGCGTAACCAGCGTCTTTGGCTCTTGTCATATTATAGCCCTCCGTGCTCCGCACCTCGTGCTATGCCTTTGATATATAAATAACTATTTAATATAAATTTATTGCCCAGTTTTGGTCAAAGCTGACCTGCTAACCTCGAATTTGACATAGACTTACAGTGCCACCTATGACATGTGACCAGAAAGTTGGGGTGTTACACCTGCGAGAAATATGAAAGCAAAAAATTACTAGGATTTAATTTTAAATTTCTTGCTCTTTCCCAACTGTTTAGTACTCACGCTGTATAATTAATATCGAGAGATAAAAAAAAACTCATCCTCAGCGGGCTGTGAAATTCAAACGTTTGAATAACATGTTGGTAGCACTGTAAGTCTATGTCAAATTTGAAGTTAGCAGGTTAGGTTTTGCGTCAGTCTGTGTCAAAACTGACAAAAAACCTAACCTGATAACCTCCAATTTAACATAGACTTACAGTGCTACCAACATGTTATTCAAACGTTTGAATTTCACAGCCCGCTGAGGATGAGTTTTTTTTTTGGATCTCTCGATATATGACACTGGTTGTTCTGAGCAGTTTCACAATCGTCATTCATATTTAAACTTTATTAGTTGTCAAAAGTGACAGATTTTTAAGAGATGTCGAGTAAGCATTTGGGAACTTGAAAGAAACTTGTTGCTTCATTAATAACACATTTCTAACAGGAACTTCACAGTGGGGGCTCTTTTATACCGTTGAAGGCCACCAGGAAGGTAATTTCCAGTCTTTTTAATTAGCTAATACAAATTTATAAAATTTTACTTTAGTGGATTGCAGCAGCATTAAATATCAGTATATCAACAATTTTCTCGGAGCGGCAGTGGATTTGAACTCATTAGTTAAGTTAGATGTAAGTTGTTGTGTGTGTGGTATGTTTGCATGCGAGGGAGCGTAGTGTAAGTCGTGTGCGATGCATTACCTCCGTTGCACTTTCCGCGAATTATGAATGGTCCTTGACACCGAAAGGTATAAGAGGCTGTAGATTATGAATGATTGAATATCAACAATAAGCTCTACATCTCAGCCAATGAAATGAAATTTTAACTTTTCAACTCACAATGGCCACATTCTAAACCTGTTACTTGCATTAATAGCTTCACCGAGGCTGCTATTCGAAATACGATTTATAAAATGTAAAAAAAGTAAGTAAATAAACGTACTTAAATGTGTTAATAGATATGTTTTGCCGTATTTAAATAATCTTGTTTTTAGAGCAACACATAACCCTCTATTGATGAGAAAAATTGAGAGAAGACATTTTTACGGGTAGTTAACTATATTTAACTACGGCCACCACCAAAACTAGAAGCCTTTTAGCGCTAGCCTGTTTCACTAAAAGTGACATTTTATACACTCACCGGCACGAAAAATGGAGCACTTGCATTTTTTGATTAGATTTAAAATTGTATCGCTTTGTGATGTTTTATTATTACATTATCTTAAATACGAACAAAACAACATGTTTTAAGTCATATCTAAAAACAATTAAATGTTTATTTAAAGAAAATAGAATAATAGAATTTTGTGCCGAGGTCAAACACATGTGTTTAGAAGCTCCGGTATTAAAGTCCAAATTGGGCCATATCGAGTGATTCAAAAACGCGGAAAGTTAGCGAAGTGAGGAAATAACTAGCGGCACAAACCTGGGCAGATAAGATACGCAACACAAAGCACCGAACAGTGAGTAATTTGCCATAATTAAAACGGGTGGAGGTTAGAAGATAACTAATAAGGTGGAAAATTGCATGCAACTAACTGATAAAGAAAATAACAATACACATACTGGGGTCACGCCAAAATTTTGAAGATAGGCAACACACCGTACGCCAAAGCGCGCGAGCGCGAAGACACCCCCAGGGGCTATGGAGAACATAGAGGAGTTACTAAAGCAAATCAGCAGCAGACTGGATGGAATGGACGCGAAATTAGGACAGATAATTAATGATGTTAGCGCAATAAAACAAGAAAACAAACAACTCAAAGATAAAGTCGAGAAACAGGAAAAAAGAATAGAACTCCTTGAGAAGGAGGCTAGAAAAAAGAACATAGTGATGACGGGAGTAATCGACGAAGAAGGTGAGGGGGAGAGAGAGACACTGGAAAAAATCTTAGTGGTGATGAACAACATAGGGGTGGAGATGGATAAAGAAAAGGACCTAGAAGATTATATAAGGTTAGGGAAACACAAGGTGGCGGGAACGAGACCAATACTAATTAAACTAAGGAAATACAACAAGAAAATGGAGATACTAAAACAAGCCAAGAATCTAAAAGACACCGATATATGGATCAACGAAGACTATCCTAAAGAAGTGCAAGAAGAACGGAAAAAACTAATTCCTATTATGAAAGAGGCAAGACAAAAAGGACAAAAGGCGCTGATAAAATACAACAAATTAATAATAAACAACGAAGTATATGGTACGGAAAGAAGAGATCTGGCAAGTCAACAAGAGTCGCAAAAAGAGAAACGAGGAGAGACTAGCACTAGTAACAAAAGATCAGTCAGCGAAAGGTCACCTAAAGAAGACCCGTTAGAAGCGCAGTTAAGAAAAATAACAAAAACTTCGAATAAAAAAAACTATTAAGCAAGAAAGAAGCGGATAGGAAAAAAGGTAACGACAAAAGCAATGAACATGGAAATGAAGGGGAAACCAAAAGCGAGGAAAACATAAGAAAGAAAACTAGAAATGGAAAAACAGAAACCAAAGAATACAAATATAGGAAGATAGGGACATGGAACATCAAAAGCCTGAACGGGAAAGAGGAGGAACTGAGTAAGGAATTTGAGAAAGCTGGGGTTGAAATATTAATAATACCAGAAACAAAACGGAAGGGAAACGGATCAACAGAAACTGACAAGGGGCACCTGCTAATATGGAGCGGAATAGATAAAAAGGAAAGAGCACAATCAGGAGTAGGGTGCATAATCCATAAAGGCATTAAAAACTTGGTAATCAAGTGGGAGGCAGTATCAGACAGAATACTAGTAGTAGAATTAAAAAACCAGAAGCAGGTAGAAACGATAATTGCAGTATACGGACCAAACGAAGACGAGAAAGTGAAAAATAAAGATGAATTCTGGGAGCAGCTAGGTTTAAAGGTAGAAACAGCCAGAGGAGGGATCTTTGTAGTCGGAGATTTAAATGCCAGAGTAGGAAAGAGGGATGACACATACAAAGTTATTGGAAAATTTGGAGAAGACGAGAGGAATAACAATGGACGAAGGCTGTTGGATTTTTGCACAGTTAACGATCTGATTATAGCAAACACCTTCTACGAGCATAAAGACATAAACAAGTTCACGAGAGCAGTAGTAAGCAGAGGAGAGCAATCTATAATAGACTACATAATTGTAGAAAGAGAGAGAAGAACTATAATTAAAGATGTCAAAGTGAAAAGGGGATTCGAAATAGGCAGTGACCATTTCTTAGTAGTGGCCAAAATAAAGAATGATGGTTCAGAAGAAAGAACAGATGAAAAAAAGAAAGAAGTTAAGAAAAATAGAGAAACAATAAGAGCTTATAGATTAAAGAACGAAGAAAGAGCCAAGAAATTCAAAGAAACAATTGAGAGAGAAATAGGAGAGATGATAACTGAAATAGAGAACAAGGATACGGAAGAAGTGTGGAAAATATTCAAAAATATAGTCACAGGAGCGGCCATGAGTGTATGTGGTACACACAAAGAAAAAAGTAACAAGAAACAAACAGCATGGTGGTCAATAGAAATAAAACAACAAGTAAGACTAAAGAAAACAAAGTGGAAAAAGTACTTAAACAACAGGACAGAGGAGAATTATGAGGAGTACAAAAATCAGAGAATACAAGTTAAAAAGATCATCCGAGAAGCCAAACAACAGACATGGAACGAGTTCGGAGACAAATTAGAAAAAGATAGCAAAGGAAATCAGAAGCTATTTTTCAAAGTTCTAAAGAGCCTTAGAAACAATAAGAAAACAGAAATAATTGCCATAAAAAACGAAAAAGGAGAAATAGTGAGAAGAGAAAAGGAAGTCATGGAACGATGGAAAGAGTACTTCCAAAAGCTGCTTGTAACGGAAACAGAAGACGAAAGAGAAAGGGCCCAAGATACTGATAACGAATTAGAAGAAAGAGCAGGAGATGAGGAGAACATAATTAAAATGGAAGAACTGGTAGGGGCAATAAAGGAACTGAAAAACGGCAAAGCACCCGGTGAAGATAGAATCACGACGGAAATGATGAAGAACATGGGAGACAGTGGAGAGCGAATGCTACTGAGGATATTCAATAGAATCTGGCAGGAAGAGACAATACCCAAAGACTGGGAAATAGGGCGAATACTCCCAATCTATAAAAAGGGAGATGCCATGGACTGTAATAACTACAGAGGCATAACATTATTGAACACTCCAATGAAGTTGTTTGAAAAAATTATAGAGAAAAGGTTAAGAAAAGAAGTAGAGCCGACACTACTACAAGGACAAAGCGGATTCAGAAAAAGGAGAAGTACACAAGACCACGTATTCACGTTAAAAGAAATTATAAATAGATCGTTAGCAAGGTCAAAAAATGTTTATTTTGCATTTATGGATATGGAGAAGGCCTTTGATCGGGTACCAAGAGCTAAAATGTGGGAATGTCTGAAAGAGAAAAAGGTTAATGATAAATTAATAAGAGTAATCAAATGCTTGTACCGAGTGACTAGAAACAAGGTAATAAGTAAGAATGGAGAGTCAGACATATTCCATACAAAGGAAGGGGTCCGGCAAGGAGGAAGCCTTAGCCCGCTGCTGTTTATCACCTTTATGGACAAACTAATAAGAACGGTAAACTCAAGAACGAAACCGTGGTTTGTGGGATACAGAGATCTTGAAAAAGTGGAGATATCAGAGTGCGCCTTTGCGGACGATATAGCCTTAATAGCCGGAAGTGAAAAAGAATTAAAGAAAAATCTGTGTGTATGGAATGAAGTACTAACAAACAATGGAATGAGGATGAATAAGAAGAAAACAAAAATCATGGTAATATCAGGGGAAAAGAAAGAAATGGAAATTAGAATAGACGACGAACGAATAGAACAGGTGAACAGTTTTAAATATCTAGGAGTAACCATAGACGACGCAGGAAAACAAGGAGCGGAAGTGAACAACAGAATAGAGACAACCAATAAAGTTTACTATGCCTTGAGCAAAGGCCTCATCAACAAAAAAGAAATATCAAGAGAAACAAAGATGAACGTATACAAGGCGATATACAGACCAGTCCTCACGTATGGGTGCGAATCATGGGTCTTATCCGAACGAGAAAAAAGTAAGATCAGAGCAACAGAGATGAAATTCCTACGGAGAGTCAAGGGCGTTACCAAAAGAGATAGGATCAGGAATGAGGCGATAAGAGAAGAACTCAACATAGAACCAGTGGAAGAGTATATTGAACGACGACAACTTGGATGGTGGGGACATCTCCAAAGAATGGAGAGAGGAGCACAGACAAGGATGATTTGGGAGGCAAAAATGACAGGAAAAAAGAAAAGAGGCAGACCAAAGCAAACGTGGGATGTGACAATAGAGAATATACTAGAGAAAAAAGGAAAAACGTGGGCAGAAGCGAAAAGAATAGCAGAAGACAGAAAAAACTGGAAAGAGTTCATATCGAGTTGAATCTAGAAAAGTGTGTGAAAGTGATAAAGATAAAAATACAAAATGTTAGCATAGTAGAAGTAATTGTAATACAATCCTTACACCCAAACGGGTAAATAAGGAACTTGATTATATATATTAAAGAAAATAACTGTTTTATGCGAAAATTCACAAAAAAATTAAAAAGCAAAAACTTAAACTAAAACTTAAATGCAAAGGTTGACATGGATTTCTTTAAACGTAGCAGGCAAAAATGATTTTTAATAATGGGTGTTGCCCCCACGTGCTCGAATTATTGCTTGCATTCTCCTCGGCATTCCTAAAATCAAGTGGCGAATGTCCTCTTGAGGAATAAGTTCCCACTCCTCTAAAAGGGCTTGCTGCAACTGATTTAAGGTTAAAGGAGCAGGAACACGACTTCGTATTCTTCGTCCAAGCATGTCCCAAACATGTTCGATTGGGTTTGCATCTGGACTTACCGCTGGCCAGTTCATAACAGGAATGTTTACATCGTTTAAGAATTGCTGAGTTATTCTAGCGGAATGTGCTGTGGCATTGTCATGCATTAGCAGAAAGTCATCTCCAACAAAACCAGCAAAAGGGACAACAAAGTCTTGGAGAATTTCATTGATGTATCGGGCAGCTGTTAAAGAGCCTCTTGGAACGATGTACAACTCTGTGTGTGCCTCCAGAGAAATTCCTGCCCATACCATAAGTGAGCCGCCTTGGTAGCCTACTCTAGCACTGAAGGTACATTCTGCAAAACGCTCGCGGGGTTGTCTCCATACCCTCTCACGACCATCTGGAGATCGCAGGCCAAACCTCGACTCATCGGTAAACAAAACGCGCCCCCAATCATTTTCATCCCAGTGCTCGTGGTTTCTGGCATAGTGCAGTCGCGCAACACGATGATGCCTGAGACGCTCTGGACCTGTTGCAGGTCTACGACTGGTGAGATTGGCTTCTCCAAGTCTTCTCCTAACTGTTCGTTCGCTTACGTTGATATTCCGAACGTAATGAAGTCGATTTCTGATTGCTACAGCTGTAGCACGACGATCTCGCAGACTTTGTAAGATGATAAAGCGATCATCATGGGCGTTAGTTTTTCGTTGGGGACCAGTTCCAGGTCGTCTGGTGTAAGCTCCAGTTTCCAAAAAACGTGTATAGATACGGTGCACAGTGCTATTGGATACTTGATATTGTTGGGCAACATATCGCTCACTTCGTCCATCTTGAAGCAACGCAACAATAGCGGCTGCTGTTTCGGGATTTACAACCATAATTTGTAAAGAATGCAACAACTTTACAATGTATTTGCACTTGTTCGACTTGTCAAACAATAAAAACAAAGGTTACCCATGGCAACCTTTGCCATTGTTTTGGTTCATGTTTTTGCTTTTTGATTTTTTTGTGAATTTTCGCATAAAACAGTTATTTTCTTTAAACAAACATTTAATTGTTTTTAGATATGACTTAAAACATGTTGTTTTGTTCGTATTTAAGATAATGTAATAATAAAACATCACAAAGCGATACAATTTTAAATCTAATCAAAAAATGCAAGTGCTCCGTTTTTCGTGCCGGTGAGTGTAGTTTACCGTGGTTAAAGAAATCAGCTGTTTAGTTTTAGCCCATGTGCTAAAAGTGAAGTGAGGTTATAAAACTACAATTTCGAACTGGAAGTGAAGTTGTAAAGTTATTCTAGTTGCTTCTTGCGTTACAGGTAAAGCGTTTTTGAAATAATTAAAGCGTTATGTAATGAATACAGTCAGATGTGGAGTATTAATAATTACATTTCGTAACTGACCTTGACTACTGTCATTCGCAAACATTTGTGTTTTTTGATGAGACATGGATATTCTAAAATGACACTATAGGTTGCTTTAGACAAAAAATTTAGTTGCAAACTGTTAAAATTCTGCTAACATACTGGCAAACCGCACAAATATAGCCTCATGAAAGTTTATGATGTGCAACGGAAGTTTCTTTAGAAGTACTGTCAGATGTTTTTCTGATTATGAATTCTACTAATAAAAGTAAAATTGTCTGAAACATTATTAATGAAAACAAACAGAAACCATTTAAACTAGAACAAACAACAGGGGGAGAAAAGTACTACTACCCATTGGACATCAGCAACTACTTTAAAGTTTCTTTAATAAAATTGGTGTTATTATTTCAAGAGTGATCACCAAAGGTAATGTTGACATTTGTCATATAAGTTCTAATGGCAGTATTTGTTAATCCTGTGGCTGAGAGTGAGATGATAAATGTGGTACAATAACTTAAAAACTATGACAGTTGGATAGAATGGTAAGTATGTATGTATTATCTGTAACGTCATTTACCTTGCGGTGTAGAAGCCTGTGCTTTATGTGCTGGCATCTGGCGGTACAATGCTCAACTTGCCCCGGATTCGGGATACAGAGTTGGAGCACGCCTTTTGGTGCTTGCGCAGCAACCATTGTGTGAGGTGTGTGTCTTGGTGATGTGCAGACCTTGTTACTCTATCTCTTACGTCTGTGGTTCTGAGTAGAGCACAGTTAATTTGGTTTCCAACTGTGAATGGTCTCACCGGGCCCGATTCCAATCGCCAAGGCTACGGAAAAAATATCTACCCCCGTATATTTTTAAAATTGCTTTACTTTTAACTACTGTGATAAATATTTAATAACTGAATTGAGGTATATTTCGAAATAAATTAAAAGGTCTTTACAAGTGGAACTTTTGTGAGTTACTTGGTCTCTTTCCCGGTTACATTGCAATAATGAAAGTGAAATACGATCAAGAAAGTTTACAAGATGTGTGAGCAAATGCTGCCACTAACCTAAATAAGTTAGAACGATACACAGCATCTGTGAACTAAGAATCCCCAAAAGACCGTCCTCCTGGGCTATCAATCCCCCCCCCCCCCCCAAAGTGCTACAGTAGTCCTAGTAAATTGGAACCACCACCATGTAAATATTTCTGTAAATGTTTAGATTTGGATTAACGTTCAAGGACAGGGAGTTTTTTGAAGAATAGAGCAACAATTTACAATGTTTACAGAACTTGGTTAGAACACATGCTACCTTCTGTGTAAATTTTCTTTTGACATTGACAATTTATAGAAACAATAGTAAAAAAAAAACTAGATAGTCAAAATTTGCCAGCGCAATGAGGAACTTTTGTGGCACGCAATCGAACACTGTTAGGAGAAAATAAATTTACACACTTAATTCACCCTATACCACGACACCTACGAGTGTCATTAAATAACATGGCTAGTTCACAAAGTATTAATTTTAGTTTAGCTTGTGGACAATTTGTAATAATTATTTACATTATGAGTGTGGTAAGTTACATGTTACAGCATGAGGTTTTAATTTTTGAAGCAGAATGTGAAACGGAGTGCTTTAATAAAACCGAGAGCTGTAATAGTAATTTATGTTACGAGACCGGATCCTGGAAGTTTGGGGACCTTCAAAACACCTGGTCGTGTATTGTACATTTTTTTACGACATCCAAGTCCCTACTTTCAAACTTGCATATTCGCTTTCAAAAACTCAAAAAATATGACCTTAGTATCTGTTATTTGACGTATCCAAACAATAACACAAACTTGTTTCCATAGTAACGAAAGCATCAGGGACCGGCAAAAGCTTTTACCGGTCCCTGATGCCCGTTTTCCAATCTTGATCGGCAAAACGTTACTTTCTGGCAAAAAAATTAACCAGAAAGTGAATATTTTCTGGTCGGTCGTAAAAAAATATTTTATCTACTTTGCATTCGTATTGAGGCGCAAATGAGTATCGTAATAGACAAGAAGCGATGCTATAATAAAAAAAAAATTGGTGTGATACACTCATACAACTTCCTTTTACAGTGATCTTATAATTAGCCTAAAAAATTTAATTTTTAATTTCTAAGCATTTGTCAAAAATTTTCAAAAATAACAAATTCCAAAAAAAAACCGGTACAAAACAGAGCGTTAGTTGAAGAGATGTATTCGACTGGAAAATCACCTATCTCACATCAATACACATTAAAAAATCTGGTGTGACACACTCACACAACTTCCTTTTACGGTGATCTTATAATTAGTCAAAAATTTCGTTTTTAATTTTTAAAAATTTGTAAAAATTTTTCAAAAATTACAAATTCTACAAAAAACGGTACAAAATAGAGCGTTAGTTGAAGAGACAAATTTTCTCTAGAATTTTAAGGTGAATTCGAAAATGTAATAATATACCGGGTGTTTTATTTAAAATAGGAGTTAATAAAAAAAATTGGAAAAAAACAAAAGAAACCCACTTTAGAAGTATTCAACTGGAAAATCACCTATCTCACATCAATACACATTAAAAATGTAATAAAAATGTAAAGTTTAAAAAAAAAACGTTAGAGCCGTTTTTGAAAAAATTTAAAAAAACTGAAAAATCACAAGAGTAAACACCTACTTCCGGTTATGCGATTTTTTTCAAAAGCTTGCTGTCTCATCTACATAATACACAAAACTTATATATGAAGTTTCAACTCCATACCTCTTTTCGTTTTTGAGATATTCTGTTCACAGACAGACATACACACAGACACACAGACAGACACACAGACAGACACACAGACAGACAGACAGACCAATGAAAAAAAATATGTTTTTTGGGATCAGGGGACTCTAAAACGTGAAGATCCGTTGAAAACTCAATTTCGAATTTTTGGGGTGAATCCAATACTTCCTTTATAGTAAAAGGAAGTAATATGTAAAGTTTAAAAAAAAACGTTCAAGCCGTTTTTGAAAAAATCGAAAAAAACTGAAAATCACAATAAACAATTTCAATTTGAGAATAAACAACTTCAATTTGGGACTAATCAACTTCAAATTGAGAAAAGCTTTTTGTTAAGGTAAAATAACAATTACATGTGTATGATAACTCATTTATAAGGCATTTTGTCACACTTACTCCTTTAGGGTACTCCTTGTTTCGTTCGTCGTACCCTAAACCCGTGTGTGCTACAAAATGCTTCTTATAAAACTCATATCATAATATACTATAGCGCAGGAGTATTGTATCAAATTTTTTGGGTGACAATTTTGTTTATACGTTTTCTATAAATTTGAGATATCAAAACCATCGTTGCCATCAAACAATCTGCCTTCAGTAAATTTTATAATGGGCCCTGCATTAAATGCTTTGAACAGTCAAAATTTAAAGTCGTAAATATTTGTAAATTGCGTGTTTTAATTTTTTTGTACCGGGAATTACGTAACTAGCGTTTCTGCGAATAGCCGTCGGTAATACAAAGCAATTTTTGTTTTAAGAGTCTCTGAAAGCTAAATATTTTCTAGTCATTTTATTGCACCAGGATGCTTAAAATAATAGTTACGGTGGAAGTCGACTGTGCATGAATATGTTGTTTACATGTCAGAAACCCAAGACTAAAGTTAATAAATATTGGTTAAATGTAATTTTGTTTGACAGAACACAAAGATCTGATTGTCTTGCTCTAGAAATAAATACATGAATGAATTGTTACTCACAATTACAATTAATCATAGGTACGTTTCTAACCTTAAAAACGGTAGAAAAGCGAGTCGTTGTTTACTTTACTTTCCAGTTAGCCGGAATAGTTATTTTCATAACAAGCGTCGAAAGTAGCAAATATCATGCTAGTGAATGAAATTGTCAACTTTCTGTAGTAGGCTGTTGTCGCGATAATATTACTTTCATATGTGGTCGTCTAAAAAAGGTTTTTCCTGGCTTGATAAACGTCACCTTCAATAAACTTGTTATGTTACCTAGCAGTAGCGTCACATTTTCCTTTGTTAAAGTGACTTTTTAAGCTGCGATAAAAATAGGTACTACACTCACCGGCACGAAAAACGGAGCACTTGCATTTTTTGATTAGATTTAAAATTGTATCCCTTTGTGATGTTTTATTATTACATTTATTATTATACATTTATTATACATGTTATAATGTTAAATGTATAATAAATGAATAATAATAAATGTAATAATAAAACATCACAAAGGGATACAATTTTAAATCTAATCAAAAAATGCAAGTGCTCCGTTTTTCGTGCCGGTGAGTGTATTTGAAACTTACTTAATTAAATAAATAATAACAAAAACCAATTATGAGTAAAATAGTATATATAAAGTAAAGTTCGGGTATTTCATTCCATGGAGGAACATGGCTTGAGACAAGGCGAGTCAGGGTCGCCGAAATATAAAAATACCATGGTGAAAAGTTTCATTCCTGTTTCGAAATAAAGTTGACCTCGACGCTTCGTGTCTTGGTAAACTACTTAATCTCTAGACAGTAATGAAACACTTTCCACTTCGAAATGTAATATACTTCGATAAAAAAAAAAAAAAACTAATCTTTAGTGGGCTGTGGAAATTCAAAAGTATGAATATGTTGGTGGCGCTGTAAGTCTATGTCAAATTCGAGATTAGCAGGTTAGGTTTTCAGTCAGTTTTGACACAAAACCTAACCTGCTAACCTCGACCCGGCCCGCCACCTCCCGAATGCTAAGCAGACGTGGTAATGTAGCTTAATACATTAATGTTGTATTTGTAGTTATACCTTTCAAAATCACTGATCACACTACAGTTTCATAACGATTAAATTACTGTCCCTGTTATTTGTCGTACGTAGTATACCATAAATGTTGTTTATTGAAATGTCTAATGAGGGGAGTTTCCTATTTGAAATAATTACTCAAGTCTTTGTCATTTTACCTGAAATGGGAATATTCTGAATAAGGGATAAATGTGTATCTCCTGTCCCTGGAGGTGTATCCACTATTAAATAATCAATTGAGCCCCAATATACTTGACGCAATAACTTATCTAAGGCCTGCATAACCATCAGCCCTCTCCAAATAATTGGAGAACCTTCTTCAATCAGGAAACCCATCGACATACTAAAAATTCTTATTTCCTAATTGGTTTAACATTTCTGCAATACTTTTACCATTTGACTCCATAATTCGTGAGGGGCTCCATGAAATTATCCTTTGTTAATAATGGTGTTTCATGTAAATTCATCATTAACGGAATGGACGGCCCAAATACATCAACATCTAATAATCCAATATTCTTATCTGGTTGTATTAACTTTAAAGATGCCGCAAGATTCACTGCAGTAATAACATTTATTTATTAAAATGGTACACTATTTTTAATATGTACGTCACCTGCTGTAGTGCTTTTGCCAACACCGCCTTTTCCCGATGCAACTACTACAATGTGCTTAACTCCCTGTATTGGTTTTACTTTTGGAAGACCTTTTGCCATCAGATTTCTTTTATGCTTTTCAAGATTATCCTTTTGGAGTCGTGTTGTGCAATGTCGATGAAATATCTGAATCAAAATTAGGTAGTTGAATATGATACATTTAATTCGAGTAGGAATATAACCTTAAACTTTTGAGTATTTCTGGCACGTACTATAAAATTTTGTAGTTTTACTACACTAATCATATTGAACTTTATTTACCGCATCAAAGCCATAAAAAATGCGATTTATGCTTTAACATTCAACCATGTTATTACGGAAGTAATGCAAAATGCAAACACTAACACAGTGAACAGGTGTTCGAAATTTGTTAAATGGGAATTTTAATATATAGTTGTAGTGGATAGTGTCACAGCACCGTCAATAAAAAATCACGCTTTAAATTTAAAATATACCAGGAAAGAACCTTTAAGACCGCACATCGACAATTAGTACTGAAAACAGTGTTTATATAACTCGTAATTATATAAATAGCTGTTATTCAACAAAGGAATTTTAGTAGGTTAAGCTGAAATTAGTTCTTTGAGATGCCGAAAAAATTGGACGGTAGATATTGGCAACAGTACATAGACATTAAATTTGGCAGCTGTTATGTCATAAGCGTCAGATTACGTAACCTCAAAATATGAAAAGTTTTGAAAGCCAGGTTCACAATGCGAAAACTGTCAAATGGTTATGGCCAATCAAAGGTTAAATAAAATCTGCACTAATCTATATTCACGGTGTAAGATATTCTTAGACCGTGTCTATATTATACAGATTGATGATGAAAAATATGAACATAGCCAAATAAGCAAGAGTATGGTTTATGGGCTTTGTATGCGTTGGATAGAAATAGACCTATATTCGATTAACATCTGGCATCCGCAGAATTAAGGTGTTTTGTTTTAGAAAACACTGAACCAGATACTAGATTTTAAATCATATGTCTATTTCTGTCTAACGCATACAACCACAATTATACAGATTGTCTGAAATCCGTTTAGTACAGTCATTAAAAGGAAATGAAATGGATTTGCTTACAAAAGGTCATGAAGTTTTGAAACTTGGCAGGAATGTCGACCCATATGCACTAACGATGGATCTTAATTTGCGACCTTGGGAGGTCGCCGCTCGCGCCGCCATCTTGGAAAAATGGCGCCCAAAAACAGTTTTTGGGGTATAACTCCGTTCCTGTTAATCCTATGCAAAAAAGTTTTGATTATAAATTAAAGAGGATACAATTTTCTACAAAAGAACACTAATAAACATTTTCTTGTCAGATTGATAGTTTTCGAGTTAGCGGGATGTGAAGGAGAGCGAAAATTTCGAATTAGCGAAAAAAATGCGTTTTCACACGAATTTTTTCACTTTATCTATTTTTACCTAATAAAATCACTGTATTTATTACATACAATGACACGTGGGACCCCAACACCCTGCACTGTTCCAATGAAAGTCCCCCAATAGGGCAGATCTACTCGACATGGACAATGCGGAAAGTTGATCATTGGACTTGTGTTAAAGTGGAACAACATTGTTAAAGTGACAGCATATTACGATATTTGTTATATTATGGTAAATGTCGTCATATGCTGTCATGTTTACAACGTTGGGTTACGTTTACACACATGCACAATGCCAGTCGTTTGTATCCGCCGAAGAATATTAATTTCCACGTTGGAACGCATATATTTAAAGAACTATATTGCTAGCGGCTATGAGTTGGGGGGTCACGTTGGAAGTGAGACAGACAACCAAGTCTTCAATGTATATGATGAGCTGTGCGCAGGCGCGTCGGCGTAGTAATCAAGTTTAAAATTCGCTTCTAAAGGCGGAGTTTGAATTCTCAGGCATGCGCACTAGACGCTTTATAGTCCAAGAGCCAGCAACGGGTTTGCTTACAGTATTTTTAACAAGTCTGTAACTGTTATGGAAGGTCCCTTTGAATATACTGATTAGAGAAATCGAAGTCTGGCAAGCCTGTGGTGGTGGTTTTGGCCCCCTTGGGTCCTTGAAGGATGGAAAAAAATAATAAGAAAAATGTATAATAACAAGTCTGGCTCTTTGCTATGTTAAAGTAGTCATATCTTATGTAAGTAAAAAGATTGGCAGACGCTTTCGCCGGTGGTAAGTTTACCCCAGATTCACATAAAGTTGCATAATAAGCTTAACCATTTACTGTAAAATATCGAGAGATCCAAAAAAAAAACGGATCCTCAGCGGGCTGTGGAAATTCAAACGTGTCAATAATAAGTTGGTGGCACTGTAAGTCTGTCAAATTCGAGGTTACCAGGTTAGGTTTTCTGTCAGTTTTGACACAGACTGACGCAAAATCTAACCTGCTAACCTCGAATTTGACATAGACTTACAGTGTTACCAACATATTATTCCTAGGTTTGTGTCAGTTTTGACACATTATTTTTTTCCGCCCTTTAAGGGCGCAAGGGGGCTAAAAACCACCACCGCAGGCTTGCCAGACTTCGGGTTTCCTTCTCAGTATATTCAAAGGGACCTTCCATAACAGTTACAGACTTGTTTAAAATACTGTAGAAATCCGTTGCTGGCTCTTGGACTATTATACTCAGAGTGAGACTATGTCGGCGCCGTAATGTTTTCGGCCGTTTCCAGGCCCTACTAGCAATGTATGTATAATACATATATGTTGAGAACGCATGTAAACGGCTACCGCATGTACAGTCGTGTGCAAATAAATCTGGGACAATGGTTTTTTCATATGTAGGCTGAGTTGAGAATTGAAGAATATCTCCATGGATTTTCTGCTACCAGAAAGAGCTACATTTTCATTTACTTGTCAAAGTTTAATGTAACTCTTTCTGATAGCAGGAAATCCCATGGAGATATGCTTCAAATTTTTAACTCAATTTACATATGAAAAAAACGATTGTCCCAGATGTATTTGCACACGACTGTACGTGTCCAAATCTGCGCGAGAATAAAAGATGATGGAATAAAATGGAAGTATTTGATAAGAACTCAAGTAACACAAGCAACGGTAAATGCTATATTCATAAGACGATACAGACAGTTTATATATCGGTTATTTTTCATACATTAATACCTACATTAGTTATAATGATTGCATGACTATTCTAACACCCCCACTTCATGCTAGTCCTATTAAGCGACCACATCTCTTCAGTGTATCAGATGAGACTGGTTTGGTGAGAACATCTGCAGCGTTTTCGCGAGTGTCGATATATTCCATCTTGACTTCTCCTTGTGTAATCTTCTCACGAACAAAATGGTGTCGTATGTCTATATGTTTAACTCTAGATGACAAAACAGGATTGGCTGCCAGTTGTAATGTGCTCTTGTTATCGCACAATAACTTGGTTGGTCCTGATGCTCTTTTCAATATCTCCTTTTGGAGTTGACGTAGCCAAATTAACTCCTGAGTTGCCGTACTTGCTGCTAGATACTCTGCTTCTGTGGTAGATAGTGCAACTGTCTGTTGTTTCTTAGAAGCCCAACTGATTGCTCCAGTTGAGAGGCAGAATACGAAACCTGAAGTGGATTTTCGAGAATCCCTATCAGTGGCCCAGTCGGAATCGGTATAGCCGATCAGGTCATCACCATTTTGGTAGTAGTGAATCTTCATACTTTTTGTTGCCTTTAGGTATCTGAAAATTCTCTTCAATGCGGTCCAATGTGCTTCTCCAGGGTCATTAGCAAAACGACTTAATACTCCCACTGCATATGCTATGTCTGGACGAGTCCCCTGTGATGCATATAATAAGCTTCCAATTGCTTCTCGGTATGGAACCTTTTGCATTCTCTCACGTTCTTCCGGGGTCTTCGGTGACATCTCCTTTGTGAGGTTTTGATTGGTGTCAAAAGGTGTAGCACTTCCTTTACAATCACTCATTCGAAATCTTGTTAACATATCTTCTATGTACCTTTCTTGATCTATACTGATTGTACCTGCCGATCTATCACGCACTATTTTGATGCCAAGGCAGTAGTGAGCTTGTCCAAGATCTTTCATTTTGAAGTGTTGCATCAATTCCCTTTTGATCTTTTCTTTTTCACAATTATCATTCGTTAATAACAAGATATCATCTATGTAAATGGCCAGAATGATTAACTTTCCATTTTTACTTCTAAAATAGATGCAGGGATCTGCTTTACATTGCTGAAGTCCAATTTCACTCAGTACTTTATCCAACTTGTTATACCAGGCTCGACTTGCTTGTTTTAACCCATAAATCGATTTCTTTAAGCGACAATAACGGTGTGTGAAATGATATGTATCCGGTAGTTCCATGTATATTTCTTCTTCCAAATCGGAGTGCAAAAAAGCACAAATTACATCCATTTGATCTAATTCAAGATCATACTTTGCAGCTAATGCAATTAGAAATTTTATAGAACTATGACGAACTGTGGGTGAAAAAGTTTCTTGGTAATCAATGCCGTATTTTTGCGAGCAACCTTTTGCTACAAGTCTTGCCTTATAACGTTCAATATTTCCATTAGATTGATATTTGACTTTGAAGACCCATTTACTTTTGATGGCTGTTCTCTCCGGGGGAAGGTCACATAATTCCCATGTACCATTTTCTAAGTGGGCTTGCACTTCTTGGTCCATCGCCGCTTTCCATTCTTCAATCGCTTCTGATCTCATAACTTCTTCGAAGGTTTGTGGATCAGCTTTAGATGTTAATTCTGCTTGATAGATAAGGAAATCATCATTAAAAATGTTACGATTTGGTTTTATTATACGACTTGACCTAGTTTGCACTTCACTTTCATTTTCTTGTGTTTCTTCAACTATTTCTTTGGTCTCTGCATCTTCTTGGTGTTCTTCGCCTGCGTGATGATCATTTTGTTTTGCTTGTATTATTTCAAAAATCTGATGCTCTGTTGATGTGCTTTCTTCAGTTTGCGGTAAAGGCACATTCTGAACATTATTTATATCAAATGTATTTTCTAAGAATATCACATCACGTGTCTTGATTAAGCGTTTGGTTTGTGGGTGAATCACTCGGTATCCCTTTGTGTTTTCGCAATATCCAACAAAGATGTGTGGTTCTGATTTTGCATCTAACTTCTGTCTTAGTTCCTTGGATACATGAACCATGGCGATGCATCCAAAAACCTTAAGGTGAGACAAGTCTGGCACCTTTCCCGACCATGCCTCTTCGGGTGTCACCCTATTCAAAGCCTTAGTTGGAGCTCTGTTTCGTAAATAATT
Organism: Agriotes lineatus; assembly: GCA_940337035.1. Lineage (NCBI taxonomy): Eukaryota > Metazoa > Arthropoda > Insecta > Coleoptera > Elateridae > Agriotes > Agriotes lineatus. The sequence goes on from CALNHX010006830.1 coordinate 37,101, forward strand.
TGCTGTGCTTATTGCTTCTGCCCAAAATTCGGTGGGTAGATCGGCATCCATCAGCATGGTTCTAGCTCGTTCAACTAATGTGCGGTTCAGACGTTCGGAAGCTCCATTTTGTTCAGGGGTCCTAGGAGCAGTTGTCTGATGTTGAATTCCATTACTCTTTAAGATTGTAAGAAGCTTATTGTTTATATATTCTCCTCCATTATCAGTTCGCAGTGCTTTGATCTTACTGCCAGTTTGATTTTCTACTAGAGCTCTGAATTCCTCAAATTTCTCTGTAACTTCATTTTTGGAATTCAAGAAATACACAAACGATTTTCGGGAATAATCATCCATAAAGGTTAAGAAGTATTTCGCTCCTCCAATTGAGGTTACTTGCATTGGTCCGCAAACATCTGAGTGAACCAAATCCAGAATACCATTTGTCCTTACATTTGCAGATGTTACAAACGGTAATCTATTCTGCTTACCTTTGATACAAGCTACACATTGTGTCATTGAATCGGAAAATGAATTTATACCTGTACACATGTGCCTTTGTAGTGAAATCATCGACTGCTGATGCAAGTGTCCAAGTCTTCGATGCCAAATTTCTTGTGAAGTTGCAACTGATGCTATGAAAGTTGAATTTGATTCAGAAGCATCTAATCGATACATGTTACTGTCAAGAGATGCCGTTCCAATGATATTTTTATCATCAACTTTGATTTTACATCCAACGATCCTGCATCCTTCACTGTCAAATATTAACGTTTTGTTCTTCTCAGCAATTTTTGCGACTGATAAAAGATTTACTGATAGATCTGGAACGTGAACTACCTCTTTTACTATAGCCGTATTACCAGTGGTAAGTGGAAGTCGCACTAATCCACTGCCGGATACTGTCATTTGACTTCCATTGGCAATTCCAATTGTTTTGTTTTCGTCAACTTCGTAGTTTTCAATTAAATCCTTTTGTGATGTCATATGCGATGTGCAACCAGAATCTAGATACCAGTTATTTTCGGAACGCTTACCACCACATGCTGCTGCAACAAATGCCTCTTCAGTTTTTGGTTTGGTATTCGGAACTTGTGTTTCTGCTCTCCCTATTGGGCAGTTGGGTTTAATATGACCATATTTGTTACAACTAAAACAGCGGGGCCCTTTACCTTTCGGCTTCTGTGGAACCTTGTTTTTGTTTGATTGAAATTTCTTCTGACCAAAAAATGCATTGTTTTCTTGGTTTGTTCCAATATTTTTGACATTATCTTGCAGAAGCAAGTTTTTAACAAACTCTACAGTGATAGTTTGATTCGATCCTTGTATCCCCAAGATCAGCGGTTGAAAACTATCTGGAAGTCCACCTAAAATTATCATTCCTATATCTTCAGAATCCATCGTCTTGCCTATGCTTTCTAACTGCTCAGCTATTGATGTAATGTGATCAATATATCCAGAAACTGATTTAAAATCTTCAAATCGTGTGCGCCACAACTTCTGATATAGCCCGATACGTCGAACAAGACCGGTATCTTCAAATCTGTTTTGTAGGCACTTCCAAGCTTCTTTTGCTGTCTTCGCCCTTTTTGTCTCCTTAGCGGCAATAGGTTTAAGTGACAAATTAATTTTGGCCAGTGCTCTCGCATCTAGCTCTTTATCTACCTCGGTACCTTCCGCATATTCCAGGCAGCTCCAGAGCCCTCCATCAATAAGAAAGTTCTTCATCCAAAATTTCCAATCGCTATAGTTCGATTCATTTAAATGTTTGGATTCCGGGAGCCCTCCTACTGCTAGCGTTGTTGTTATAGGTTTCCTTGCATTTAATTGAGCCTGCAACAAATCTAACTGTCTTTGCATTTCTTCCATTTTATTTTGTTTTGCACAGTAACTGAGGTTATAAACAAAAGTATGAGAAATTGTTCAAAATAATTTGCGCGGTATAACCTTAGTGTCTTTTACTTATACAACCGTTGTGTGAGAATTGTCCACCGTTGTATGAAAATTGTCCACTGCTGTATGAGAATTTTCCACTGCTGTATGAGAACTGTCCACTGCTGTATGAGAACTGTCCACTGCTGTATGAGAACTGTCCACTGCTGTATGAGAACTGTCCACTGCTGTATGAGAACTGTCCACTGCTGTATGAGAACTGTCCACTGCTGTATGAGAACTGTCCACTGCTGTATGAGAACTGTCCACTGCAGGTGACGTCAACGTTTGTTATTTTGAGGTTAACCTGCACTTGTAACAATTTTACCGGAGTGTCCTTTTACACTGTACCCTCAACTCTGATAACACGTATTTCACTTCTCTACAACTTAACTTTGAGTTTGTTTGACACTGGGGCCATAACCTGATGGAATAAAATGGAAGTATTTGATAAGAACTCAAGTAACACAAGCAACGGTAAATGCTATATTCATAAGACGATACAGACAGTATATATATCGGTTATTTTTCATACATTAATACCTACATTAGTTATAATGATTGCATGACTATTCTAACACTGCCAACCACCCAGTTCCCAGAAAATGGCTAACAACATGGAGAAATTTAACAAATTAGCTGTCGCCCAAGAAGAGCTCGCGCAGAAGATAAAGCAAGTATTATCTAACAGCAAAAAGGACCCTGCCAGCCGAAAAAATGAAGCCTACATCGCCAGTCGCAACAAAACGCTGGACGAACTTTGGAACACTGCAACTAAAAATCATGCAGAAATGGGGCAGCTAAGTATTCCAACTCATAATTATTTTAAAACAGGGTATTACGACCAAATTAAAGCCATATACGGCGAAGCAAAAAGTTACTTGCAGAGCTGTTCAAAATCAACGGAAATTTCCAACCCCTCCGTAAGCAGAACTAATGAGGAAATGGTGGCCAACCCCGAGCAAAAGGTTCGTATCCGAAAACTGCAGATTCGGATTCGGAATTTTAAGCAAGCGATGGACGACGCCGAACTAACACAATAATTAGGGAGGCCCGCCATCACGACAAGGGAATTAAGAGAAAAATGAGATCGTGTGGTCGAGATGGACGAAGAAGTTATGTCAAACGACATGGCTTCAGAACAAATGCACTTCAGTCCTGAATATACTACGTTGGAAGACAGGTATAGAATAGCTATTTATGCAACAAGTGCTAAAAGTCGACTTTTATGCGCGACACATGAAAATTATGAAACGAAGCCGAAGGCGCGCATAAACGACTTTTAGCACGCGTTGCATACAATATTTTATCTACGACCTTAATTTTACCGTTATTAATTCATAAATATCGATTTAAGAAAGGTTGGCATCTGCGACGCTTTTAATTTATGTCATAATGAATAGTAGGCCTGCGCCGCTGTGGCGATTGTTTGGCCACGCCCGTGCTGTCAAAGTGAGTTACGAAATGTAATTATTGATACTCCACATATGACTGTATTCATTACATAACGCTTTAATTATTTCAAAAACGCTTTACCTGTAACGCAAGAAGCAACTAGAATAGCTTTACAACTTCACTTGCAGTTCGAAATTGTAGTTTTGAACCTCGCTTCACTTTTAGCACATGTGCTAAAAGTAAACAGCTGATTTCTTTAAACACGGTAAACTATAAAACGTCACTTTTAGTGAAACAAGCTAGCGCTAAATGGCCTACTTTTAGTAGTGGTCGTAGATAAATTTAATTATTTCATTGCAAGCGCCGACAAGGAACGAGCAAGCAGCAGCCATCTCGCTTCCTCAAGTCAAAATCCCCATATACGAGGGAAATTATGAGGAATGGGCCACTTTCAAGGACCTGTTCACCAAATTAGTAGATGACAACCAGAATATAGACGATGTCATCAAGATGCAATATTTAAAGACGCATGTTAAGGGAGAGCCAAGCCGACTGATCCAGCATCTAGCTGTTACCCAAGCAAATGACAACACCGCCTGGAATCTGCTGCAACAAAGGTGTCAAAATAATCGCCTTATTTTAACTAAATATCTAGATACCATATTCGATCTGCCGGTCCTCTCCAAAGAGTCAGCCCAAGGGTTAAAAAGATTGCACGACTCCATCAAGGAATGCGTGGAGGCAATCAAAAATTTAGGCATCTCCACGGACAGTTGGGGTCCGTGGATTAACAGAGCTATCGCTCGAAAATGGGATCCTGAAACCAACAAATTATATGAGCATCGCTTCAATGTCCAAACGAAGTTCAGGATCACCAAAATTTAATGGCTTTCCTGCAAGTGTGGTTCCAATCCCTGGAATCCATCGATGGAGCTCGAAAGCCCACGCAGGAAAGACCACAGAAGAATTACGCCTTCGCATCCCTAAATTGCAAGCTGTGCCATGGAGATCATTACATCGACAACTGTAGTCAATTCCAGAGGCTACCTACCCATGAAAAACAAGAAGCAGTAAAGACCAATCGATTGTGCTATCGATGCTTGCGGTACGATTCAAATATACCATGCCGTGCCTATTTTAATTGTAGGATCTGTCGCTTCCCGCATCATACACTGCTTCATAAGGCGCAGCCACCATCAAGGCAGCTCCCTGCCCAAAAGATGAGAACGTCAGCTCATGCAGCAGCTATGAAGACTTCCAACGCTCCAGAAAAGAAGCCGAAGTCGGACATCATCACCGCCAATTTAGGCGCACAGGAGAGCCAAGTTCTACTTGCCACAGCAATGGTTCAAGTAAAGGCAGCATCCGGGATGACTCATCTATTACGAGTATTAATAGATCCCGGGTTTCAGGGGTCATTTATCACGGAAGCATCAGCCGAATTATTGGCGTTACCCAGGACCAAAGTTCGAGCTGAAATCACAGGAATCGGGAACAGCGAGCCAAAAATTGCCAAATGGAAAATCCCAGGTTTGATCACACCTAGATTTTCAAGTAACTTTTCCCTACCTGTCAATTTACTAATACTTCCTAAACTTACCAAATCCATGCCTTCATCACCCATCCCAAATATAAATATCAATTCCTGGAGCAACATTTTCATCGCTGATCCAACTTTTAACCAACCTGGCCCTATAGATATAATTCTAGGCGCCGAAGAATATTCAAAAATAATTCTAGAAGGAATCACTAAAACAAAGGATGGCATCTTAGGACAAAATACCGAGCTGGGCTGGATTTTATCTGGAACCATTGGAAGACAACATAACGACAGCATTAAAGTCAACACCATGGTTACAAAAATTCTGGAACATAGAAGAAGTTCCCACTCAACGAAAAATTTCCCCAGACGATCAGGTATGAGCGAGACAAAGATGGAAGATACATAGTGAAGATTCCATTCAAGCAAACTCCAGTGAGCATGGGAAAGTCCAAACCCTCAGCATTGGCGCGACTATTACATCTGAAAAGGAAGCTGAGACAAGACCAAGATCTAGAAATCCAATACAAGAAATTCATGCAAGAATATCTAGATCTAGGACATATGGAAAGAGTAGAAAAGAAACAGGAAAACTATGGCAAGTATTACATCCCACACCACGGCGTAGTTCGAGAAGCAAGTTCATCAACGAAGCTCCATGTCGTCTTCGACGCTTCGAACAAGGCATCTTATGGAAAATCCTTAAACGAAGTCATGTATGCTGGACCGAAACTTCAGCAAGAGCTGGTCGACATTCTACTCCGATGGAGGACTCACGAGGTCGTCTTCTCTGCTGACATTGAGAAAATGTACCGACAAATCAAGATGGACAGCCAAGACCAGGAGTATCAAAGAATTTTATGGAGAATCGATCAATCACAGCCAATCAGGGAATACAGGTTATGCACCGTCACTTATGGAACCGCATCAGCTCCCTATCTGGCTATCCAAACCTTGCACCAATTATCAAAGAACGAGAAATCTTCATTTCCATTAGCAGCGGAAGTTGTGAAGAGATATTTCTATGTGGACGATGTGCTCTCCGGAGCCGACACTTTAGGAGAAGCAATCAAGCAGCAAGGTCAGTTAATTTCCTTATTAAAACGTGGAGGTTTTACCCTACATAAGTGGTGCAGTAATAAACTAGCTATCATAAAAGAACTACCCGAAGAATTGAAGGAGCAAACATACCTCGAAATAAGTGAGGACGGCGTAAAGAAGTCATTGGACGTCCATTGGTCTCCATATGAAGACGTGTTTTGCTTCAAGGTGGATGTGAAGCAAAAGGGACCCACAAAACGCACCATATTATTCGAAGTCGCTAAAATTTTTGACCTATTGGGTTGGTTAGCACCCATCATTATCACTGCTAAACTACTCATCCAAGAACTATGGCTGAAAAATATCAAGTGGGACGAGCCAGTTTCAGAAAGTATCCAAAGCAAATGGGAAACATTCAAATCTCAACTCAAATCAGTGGAAGAAATTACATTACCAAGGTGGCTCTTTACTAAAAGGGAAGCCCAAATGGAACTGCATGGATTCTGTGACCCCTCCGAAAGAACTATTGGAGCCGTGGTCTACACCAGAGTCATCACGTTATCAGGCCAATCCAAGGTATCATTATTAATAGCCAAATCCAAGGTGGCAACAGCTCGAGAAAAGACAACCCTACCCAAACTGGAACTCTGCGCAGCAGTACTACTTTCTAATCTATTACAACGGGTAATCACGGCACTGGACATTCCCAAGGCATCTACCTTCGCCTGGACAGACTCCATGGTCGCACTAGGATGGATAAAGGGAGATCCAGTAAGATGGAAGACATTCGTCGCAAACCGCGTAGTCGAAATCAACCACCTGATTCCGGCTCAACATTGGAACCACGTCAAGTCCGAAGAAAATCCTGCAGACGTCATCTCCAGAGGTACTAATCCAGAGAAATTAAAAGAACATACACTATGGTGGGATGGACCAAGCTGGTTAATTAACAAAGAGTTATGGCCGTGTCAACCAGACACCGCCACAACCAATGAAGAAGCAAAGGGTTACACTGTGCATCAAGCTACAGTTCATCAAGACGAGAACGAGATTATTCATCGCTTTTCGTCTCTGACAAGAATGGTACGAGTCGTGTCCTACTGCCGAAGATTCATCAACAAGTGTAGGCGTCTTCCCATTCAACCAGGATGTCTATCAGTTAAATAAATGGAAGACACCATCGTCACACTCATCAAGGTCGTCCAAGGAAGTGATCCTATTTTGAAGGCAACAGGATCTCAACTCCAAAAGAGAAAATGTGTGGACTCCAACAACAAACTCGCCAATGTCAATCCATTCATCGATCAACATGGAATCATCCGTGTTGGAGGAAGACTAGAAAATTCAACCTTATCCTACCACGAAAAACACCCAATTATCCTTCCTTATTCCAATCATGTTTCCAAATTAATAATCCATGAGGCACATTTACGCACCTTACACGATGGCACTCAACTCACACTGTCCTATGTCCGAAGAAAATATTGGATGATCAACGCAAAGAAAGCCGTCAGCTCCAGCATCAAGAAATGCTTTCGATGCATCCGATTCAAGGCAGAGGCAGCCCAGCAATTAATGGGGAATCTTCCACCAACCAGAGTCAATTCAACCCCGCCATTCTTCCATTCAGGAGTGGACTATGCCGGTCCAATACAAATTCGAACATCCAAGGAAAGAGGGCATTCTTCATCCAAGGGATACATTGCTGTTTTTGTCTGTCTATCAACCAAGGCAATACATTTAGAAGCCGTCAGCGACATGACAACTAACAGCTTCCTAGCAGTCTTCAGGAGGTTCATCGCCCGTAGAGGACGCTGTGCACATCTGTATAGCGACAACGGAACGAATTTCGTTGGAGCAAGAAAGGTCTTGGACAAGGAAATCCGTCAAGCAATGGAAGGCCCAGTTATCCAAGAAAATTTATCCACCATTGGTACCCAATGGCACTTCATCCCTCCAGTAGCTCCACACTTCGGAGGAATATGGGAAGCAGGAGTAAAATTAATGAAGCATCATCTGAAGAGAACTATTGGCAACGCTACTCTAACATTTAAAGAATTAACAACTCTGCTTTGCCAAATCGAAGCCTGCTTAAACTCACGTCCTCTGTGCCCACAAGGCAACAATATTGAAGACACCACTGCATTGACACCAGGCCATTTCCTGATAGGAAGAGAGATAATCTCACCACCAGACCCAATCAGCACACCAATATCAACAAATTTGTCAAATCGCTGGATTGATCCAAAAAATCAAGCAAGATTTTTGGAAATCATGGAGCTCAGACTACCTTCATGGATTACAGCAAAGAAACAAATGGAAGAAACCGGTGGAGAATATAAAAGTTGGTGACCTAGTGTTAATCAAAGAAGAAAATATCAATCCTAGTAAATGGCCCTTAGCGAGAGTTACCGACATTCATCCTGCAACCGATGGATCCGTACGAGTAGTAACCATCCAGAAATCAGGAGGACATCAATTAAAACGTTCCATAGGCAGTATCATTCCATTACCAACCAACGAAGAATCGCAGGAACCAGAGCCTGAAGAGAAAATTTCGGCCAACAGCACCCACACACAATCATTCCCAGTACCAAAGAAAACTGTCTCGTCCAAATGGAAAATGCTTCTACTCATATTTACTCTCCTTACTACGAATACATTGAGTAAGGCTGAATTCAACATACAGTTATTGAACAAACAAATAAAAAATGTAAACAATAATACTTTATTAATTTATTATAAAAATATAAAATGAGCTGTTTATACAGTGAGCATTTTTATGACCGATTCCGAGTTACCAGGTCTTTCACAAAGTCGATATGCTTAGATATCAAGGTGTAAGTTCCATACTGATTAGAATCGCAACGCCCACCTACTGCTGGCGATGTACTAACTATTCCTCTGATGTAGTATCGATCATCAAAATGTGAAAATGTTAACCCTCCACCACTATCTCCACTACATACAGCTGTACCTGTTAAATAATCATTATTAATATTGGGTACTAAAAGCTAAACTTATTTACCCTTATCAAAATATCCAGCACACACTTTATCGTGAGTTAAAAATTTTCTAAAAGATTTAGGAACTTCTTCATAACATTTATTGTACGATATATATGGCACATTTAATTCTTTTAGCTCTTCTGATTGTTGTCCTTCCATCGTAGTAAAGCCCCATCCTGTTACCTAAAAAAGTTAGAAATGATAACTTTATTATGATTTCAATTAGATTAGAACCAGATCATATTTTTACTCGAATAATCCATTAAATGTGTTTAACATAGCTGGTAAATCAACTGTCATATAATTAAGTAGCTTAAAAGTTTTGCATTGACATACTTATAATTCTAATGTCAAGTTGAATAGGTCTAACATCAACAATTTTGGAGATGTTAACAATTAAACGCACATTTACATTTAAAATGAAGCAAATTCACAACTGCAGCAAAGCATGAATATAAAAAAGGAACCTGTTTCAGGGAAAATATTAAGAAGAAAATCGAAGATTTTAAAGAAAAAAAGTGTACTTTAAACATATCATTACAATGTGCAAGGGAGGAACTAAATTATAGTGGGGGTCGTCCAAAATTATACGTACCACACATTAAAAATGAGTTACAAGTACAAAATTGTGAATGGAAGGAAACTAGTGGGAAGGTTGGAAGAATCTGAAGAATCAGAAGACAGAATCCTCTTTTAAATCAGCTTCCGAATAATTATCCTGAAGTGTATCCATCTGAAATCTAGTTAACAGGGTCTTCTTTCCCCGCTGATTTGTCAGTGGTTTTGGTTGATAGTAGGTAGGGAGAGTGGGGATCTCGTTAATCCACTCATGCGCACCACTAATCTGATGACGAGGCAATTTGTACTAGTGCAAATTAGCAATAATTGGCATTAGTGCAAAATTATGCCATAATTGGGTTCTGATTGGATGAATCTCAGAAATTTAAAAAATTTGATTGGCTTAAAGTGTGTGAGGGAATTAGTCCATCAAGTTCACACTGCAATGCTGTCAAAAGAATTATCAAATATCTTAAGGGTATTGAACACAACTTAATACCGCATTTAAAGCCTCCACACATAAATACTTTACGCCGTCAATTGGAGTACTCCTTTGCTTCTATAAGCCTACGTTAGTTAGAAAGAGATGAATGCGAGTAAAACGCTGCTTTTCGTAAAAAGTGAATTTCGTTAGAACCACTAAACGTAGCAAAAATTATTGTTGTATTGTTAAACTTATGAAAACTACTTTGTGGGCACCTCATTTAAAAAAACCATGGCCTAACAATTTCTTCAAAATTAAGATTAATGTAAAACAAATAAATAGAAACAGTATACATTTAAGGAATATAAGGTTCGTTTTTAGGATCCTCTATTCCTTAATTAATTGTCCACACAACAGTGTAAAGAAAATTAGATAATTTCTTTCGGTTTTTCTATAATTTCATTTTTCATTTTTATTGCATTTCATCCATCTCTCACAAGCAAACGCGAATCTTCATAGCCCTTGCTCACTCGAACAACGCTTCAAGAATCCAGGATCACACAATTACCCGCTACAAATAGTCAGAATAACGTCGCTGCATTGTCTAGAGAAAATCATTGGCTAATTGTACGCCTACTGCAACGTACAGTTCAGCATTCAGCAGTATTTGGCGACTACTTGGTGAGCAAGTGCAATAATTGTTTTCATGCGGTTTTACGATGGGAAATTATAAGTTAAGTAATAACAACGGTAAAAGAATAGACATTTGTCAACGTTAAAGTGTTTGAATAAATAACAGCAAGATTTAATAGAATTTGAACCCTTAGGTGCCATTGTACATTATTGTTTTTACAGAAATATACAAGTACGTCATATTCTGCTTTAAATAAGCAAATTACATACAGGTGTAAGTCTATAAAATAATATCCATTGTTTAGTACAATAATTCAGTAAAATGCCTTTGCATTCATTATTGCAATGATCAGTATTACCGGGTGTTATATTGTCGATTTTAAAATTTCTTGAATACGTACGTATAGACTATGCTTGTAGACTACTTATTCTGTCAGTATACAACAGCGATATCATAGCAGTAAGCGCACTGAGTAACTGTAATATTGGCATACTGCTCTATTCCACTGCAGAGAGTGGGACTTAACGTTGTGCTACGTATGTTCGGCCCACGTTACCGCAAACCAAAACTAAACAGCGAATCCAATCCCCTTAAACATACTGAGTCAATGATGGGATATTCTGATTCTGATTTGAGAAATTATGTTGATACTAAATGTACTACATCAAGATGCGTATTTAAAATGAATAATGATGCAATAACATGGAACAGCAAACGGCAACAAACTGTTTTTCTTTCGACTACTGAAGTTGAATTTATTGCTGCATCGGATGCCTCCAAAGAAACAATATGGTTACAACAAATACTTAATGAAATTAGTGAAAAGTCAATTAAATCAATGTGTTTGTGTGTGGACAATCAAAGCACAATAAAATTAATCAAAACCCCAGTTTTCCAAGCACATAGATATAAAATAATATTTTATTAGAGGACATTTGAACAACAGTGTATAGATATTTTAAGTATATTTCAACAAATGATCATCTTGCTAACATCTTCACTATAGCTCTGCCTAGAATTAAGTTTGAAAAATATAGAACTGATCTTATAGAATGATCCCAGTTCAATCCTATAAATAAAGGAGAACGATCCAAACGTGTGTGTCCGTTACGACAATTGCAGACGCGATGTCCCCCATTTGCGTTTGCATTCATTTCGCCGTCGCCTCGATTTCGTGACCGGGGCGGAGCCCCGAAGGCAACTTTGGAGAGGTGCGGTGGTCCAAGCGCCCCTTGAAGAGGGTCAGAGCCCCAAGGGCCCCCTTGGAAAGGGGCGGAGCCCCGTGGCCCCCTTAGAGAGGGGCGGAGCTCCGAGAGCCTTTTGGAGAAGATCCCCTTGGAGAGCAGCGGAGTCCCGTGAGCCCCCTTGGAGAAGGGCAGATCCCTGAGAGCCCCCTTAAAAAGGGGCGCAGCCCCGTAAGCCCGTGAGGCGGATCCCCGAAGGCCCCTTACAGAGGGGCAAAGCTCTGAGGGCCCCCTTGGAGAGGGGCAAAGCCCCGATAGTCCCTTTGAGAGGGGCCGAGCCCCAAAGCCCCTCTTGGAGAAGGCCCGAGCCCCGGGGGCCTTCTTCTAGAAGGGCGGATCCCCGGGGGCCCTCTTGGAAAGGGGCGGATCCCCGACGGCCCCCTTGGAGAGGGGCAGATCCCTGAGAGCCTCCTTGAAGAAGGACGGAGCCCCGTGAGCCCCCTTGGAGATGGGCGGAGCCCGGATGGCCCCTTGGAGATGGGCGGAGCCCGGATGGCCCCTTGGAGAGGGGCGGAGCCCCAAAGGCCCTGTTGAAGAGGGGCGGAGCCTCGTGAGCCCCTTTGGAGAGGGGCGGATCATCGAAGGCCCCATTAGAGTGGGACGAAACCCCGTGAGCCCCTTTAGAGAGGGGCGAATCCCCGAGAGTTCCATTTTAAGCAATTATTCTCGCTTCAAATGATAACAGATCTCCTTTAGATGGTTAATATCAATTAAAACTTGCACGGGTGTTTACCTACAAATAATTCCCGTTTTATCAAAAAAGTGTTTTAAAACGGTGATACTGAAAGTAACAATAATGGTTTGCAGTTGAAAACGTCTGGAGATATGACTATAAATACCTGTGTAAACTGCTGGAGTCACCTGTACCGCATTCACTCCATTTGTTACACTGTGACAGGATTTTCATGTGCATTTTCTTAACGGTGTCAGTGACATTTAGAAACAAAATATTACTAAAGTCAAAATTATTGCTTGGTTAAAATTTATTTTGCATTCGTACTTACTTTATTTTTGTGTATTAAATAACACAAGTGTACATCAATGATGATACAATATTTAGTTTGATGCTTAGGCCGTGTTCAGTAACTGAGCTACTTTAGATAATTTATAAAATGTCAATGTTTTATTTTGACATTAGTAACTTTTTGTAACTAAATATGCATACACTGCTGAAAATATATAATAGGACATTGAAACGACTCTTAATGGCGGATTTTAAAACAACCAATCAGAAACAGGACCAAAATTGACCACACTGTCATTAATATAGACACTGTACTGTGTACCTGTCAACACGTTAGTTCGTGGTGTGTATTTTTGTGATATTTGTGTGTTGTATTTCGTGTGATCTGCTGTCATCCATGTTGTCTCGAGATGGTAACCATTGTTCCTTTTTCGCCTTCTGTTGCATGAAACCGGTGACACCGCAATAACTCGGCAGAAGCCATGAGATTAAGAATCGAAAAATCGATGTAAGATTGAGAATCGAACTGATCTAGAAAATTGGCGAAACTGGCGAAATGTTTAGCAGAAGTTTTTCAAATTTGGCATCTCGAGGCACATACGATGACGTGCTGATCGTATGGGACTTTTTTGAGGTGTTTTTTTTAGATCATGTCGCCAATCAGTAGTGTGATGGTTCCTCTTGGAGCTTTTCAACGGTTAGGGGAAAGCAGTGAGCTTCCACCTCGCCACGTGAACGTTCCTCTTGGTTTAGAGGACGGGTATTTCCCTATTTCTTCCTCCACAAAAGAACCCTCTGCTTCCTGTCATGCGAAATGTTGTGCTTTCTGAGATTGTGTAACAAGTGTGTAACAGAAAGGAATGGCCTTACGTAATAGGCCTAAAAATGGTGGTAAATTGAATAGGATAGACCGCGCAATAGCGCACGCAGCCCCGTTTATTTTTGAAATAATTCTATATTTTGTAATACGTCTTGTAAGCTGTGAATATGTGGGAGTGTTAGAATATGTAAATGTAACTCAATATTCACAGCATATTGTTTTATGTTAGTGTTACTTCGTAAGTTGGTAGCAACTACCGGATGAAAAACTCTATATTACAGGGTGACACTCATAATGAGTGTAACAAACTTCGGCATTTGTTTAGGGAGGTAATTTTAAGTGAAAAATGTTATATGAGCATAGATCCTATTTCACTTTGTTACAGAACTATAAGTGATCAAAGTTTTAAAAATGTGGTAATAGATCCATATACATTTAGTTAGGTACCATTCAAAAATCAAAATATTGTCTATTAATAATTGACAATCACCGTTTCTTGAAAAAGTCTAAGGTAATATTTGACGTTCAACTTCTTGGTGATCACTGAAATGAAGATCAATACACTTTCCTAGATGAAAGATTTTATAAGATGCTGGAAGACACTCCACTTCACATTCTGTAACAAATGTGGTACCAGCATGATGGCGCCCCAGCCCATTATGGAAGACGAGTAACCAAATGATAATTGATGTGGCCAATCAAATTCTATATAGCTAGGCCATAGTTCGTGTTTATGATTCAATGATTTGTAGGTGACGTGCAAGTATTCAGGTTCAAGGAATACATTTTGAGTAGGTACTTGTTATAAATCGTACACTCCCTTTTGTTTTTACATTAAATGATAATTATAAGTTCATAGCATATGTTTTGGCTTTTGAAATACATCTAAATTTTAAACTTAGATACGTATTTGCTACCACACTAATAAAACTTTGATCTGTTGTAATTCTCTAACTACTTGGAATACGACCTATGTTCACATGACATTTTTTGCTCAAAATGACTTACACAATAAGCTGTCAAACTTCATTACACTCATTATGAAGCACTCGTATAATGACCAAAAATGACAACCGCTTTCGATCAGTTATTTCTGTGAGTAATATTAATTTTTACTTTGTACTCTGTGTTATTTAATAAATTCGTTCATATTAAATCTAAATACTAATAAATCAAACAATTAACAGATTGCATTAATACATAAATAATGAACTTACTACTCCTTCCTTATTTTCTGCAAGTTGCTGATATTCAAAATTATTACCCCAATCTACACACACGGGCTGAGCGACTTGTGATATATTCAATTTTGTTTTCAAGATTAATACTGCAAGATCAGCTTCATAAAAATTTATAGATCCCTTGTATCGTTGTGGTATATGAATTTCGTCAATCTGTAATTTTTTGTATAAAAAAACAGTATTTGTAATTATAAGAAAAAACTTACTTTTGAGTACTGAGCATGTTCGTCTCTGTCATCATCATATTTACTATAATACTTTCCAGCTGCTACTGTATAATTCTCTATATTGACCAGTGTATCTCCAGGAGTAAAGCAATGGGCAGCTAATAAAATAGTTACTTTATACATTATTAAAATACTTTGTAGTTGATCTTACCTGTTATAACAACTCGTCGATCAAGAATGGAACCTCCACATATAAGAGACTTTGCGGGGTTATAAATTCCAATTTGCCATGGATAATCTCCTTTTGTTGCTTTTACTCCATTTATTACATTAACAACGCCACGAGGCCGTTTGACTCCACACACTAGAAATAATTGATAAACATAATTCTGTTTAGTAATTAATAGAATTTATTATATTAATGTCTATAGATCTTAATTTAACTGTAAAACTTTGTGAGTACATAAGGTGTTATAAATATTCGTATATATCTTCTTTACTATTCATTGGTTCACTTTAGAATGTTGCACTCTCCAAATTTTTTCCACTGATTTCTGTCGTGAGCCTTCCATCGTCCATCATAACCATGTTTTTTGCACATTAACATTTTAATATCATTATGCACTTTATTACATTTGCCATTTTAGTTCTTCGCTTCAGAGATCTGGATAGCTGTAGCTTTCAAAATATAGATAAGTATGCGAGTGAATGGTATTCCTTTGTTATAAATGTTGTCAAAGAGCATTATTTTTATTTTACGATTCATTTTTAGTCCTTGTAGTATTTTTCTAAACTCGGTAAGGTTGTTAGAGATAGGGTTAATGTCTTCCACTAATTTTTACACCTTTTCGTTACCTGGCCGATATACCTTATTAAAATTACATATGCATATCTAATTGTTTAAAAAATTAGTCTATGTTGCCAACATATTATAATAATGCTGAATACGTTACTAACATGTGAGCAAACGAAAATGAAATCAAGCTTGGCTTTAAAATATTTGTTTGTGTTGGTGGCACTGTAAGTCTATGTAAAATTCGATGTTAGCAGGTTAGATTTTGTGTCAGTTTTGACACAGACTAACGCAAAACCTAACCTGCTAACCTCGAATTTGACATAGACTTGCAGAGCCAACACTTTCTTAATTTCTAAGAGTCATTTCTTTGTTCTTCTATCATGAGGCATTCTTCCAATATGCCCCAGCTATCTTAATCTACTTTATTTTATTACTGTTATTAGGCTCTTTTAAGTTCTTTTAATTCTCTTTTAGTTCTTTTTCTCGAAACTTTTTCTTGTTTCCTGCCTTCGTTAATCATTCATAGAATTTTCTTCTCCCACACTTCTATTTTCGTCATGGCATCCTTTCTTACTACCCAAGTCTCGCTAGCATCTGTCAGCACTACTGATGTAAGTGGTAATATTACCACAGGCTTATTACTGGTAATATAATTAATAATACGTAAAGTTTAGTAGTGTTTTGCAATATTACTCCCATGAAAAACATCGAGTATCCGCTACTTCCAATGTAGAAGAGGTAGACGAGGAAGATGAAGACAGGATACTTCAAATACTGACAGCTACACGAAAAAAGACAAGCGGTCTTTGTCTGCGTTCATATCAAAAATATAAAATATTATCTCACTTATTGTTGTTAATCTCATAATTCGCTCTCTTTTATTTTCACTTTTGCTGCTCGTATGAATGAACTGTAAGTTTTAATGAATTGATTTTATGGTTTTTGTTTTGTATGGGTAATATTACCCTTATGTTACCGGTAACATTACTAATTATTAAATTACCAGTAATTTCGCATCACTAGTCATCACTGACAATATGATACTACTTAGGGAAAATGCTATTCATGGCAAACTACCGGCAAATAACAGTTCTTGATAAAAGCATGATGCAAAACAAAGAGATATTACAAAGAACCGGGGGATAAAGGTTGTTAAAGAATCAAGAGAAAATTGAAAACAGAATTCGACAAACAACGAAAAAATCACCAAAATATCGCTGAATCCACTCAAATGCCTAACATTTTAGGAAGCGAGGTTAGACACCACTGTCGAAGGAGCCATCCTGAAATTGCGAAGCTATTGTCTTGCTCAAATCATGCACTCAATATGCTAGGTCAAATAAAACCAAGAATCACCAGCAAAATAATCAAATTCAAAGTAGTGTGACAAAAGGTTCAGCCAGTATTATGAAAGAACATATTTGTAAATCTAGGTCTAATCGACTCATAACAGGTGGCGCAAAAGTAATCACCCTATCGGAACATGCTCTCATTTTTGCAAATGGCATCTTATATCATCGCGACTTTGACATTCGTGAAGCAAACAGAAGCAGAATACACATAGACAAACCATGGATCGCTATACTCTTCAAGAACGCGAAATAATTTGTGCCAATGTTTTTGACAAATAATCGGTCAGTGCTTTTGGCTCCACGTAAAATTTGTTGTCGATTCCCTGGTTGTGTGGCATCAAATGTGCAAACACTTTGGCGTTCAGCCACTCGCCTCGAGGAGACTGGCTCAATACGGGACAGTTTCAAACGTGGCCGGCTCCGGAGTAGCCGTTCGGTCGAAAATATCGCTGCTGTGGCTGCAGATGTCCAAGAGAGCCCTCAAACATCCACCAGACGACGGGTCACGCACTTGGGCATCGGTAGACGGTCTTTACAGCGAATTTTGGTGAAAGACTTAAAGATGTTCTCTTACAAGTGCAACCGCACACACAGCATGAACGACAGTGGATATTCTGAAGCAAGCTTTTCCCGATCGCTTCATCTCTCGTTTTGGAGATCTGCACTGGCCCGCAAGATCGGCCGATTTGACCGTTCCAGACTTCTTTCTTTGGGGTTTTCTGAAGTCACGGGTCTATACGAACAAGCCACAGACCTTGGCGGCCCTAAAGAAAAACATCTGACTAGAAGTGGAGAATTTATCGCCAGAAGTTTTGAGAAAAGTCAAGAAAAATGCTGTGAAACGAGCCCGAATTTTCATCAACTCTGGCGGTGTCCACTTGACCGATATTGTCTTCGAGACTTAATGGAAAAAAAAATTAAACGTCTAAATAAACATAATCAACAAACAGAACCAATTCTTTTCATTTACAAACAAAGTTACTGCCTTAGGAAATCGAGTGAGGACTTTTGCGCCACCTTGTATATTCCACCAACCAAAATATTTAAAAGTATTATTGTTTAAAAAGCTATAAAAAGGACATAGACCTACTTGATAATGCAAAAATAAGAATAAGTCCAACACGTAGAATACCATATAAAGTAGGGACAAGAAATCAGACGACGTGCGCCACCAAGCAAATTTTAGTGATGTCATAAATACCACCATTAGATTTACAAAACCGATACTTATTTTCTTCTTTACAGCTCATTTTAAATCATGCGTTTGGTTTAAGCTTAATCAATTACTATACTATGTTTATGACGTCATTACTCTTGATGACGTTTGTCGTCTGATTTCTTGTCCCTACTTTATCATGCTATTAGAGAAGAATTAAAAAGAAAACAAAAATTGAATCACTAAACTAGTCAACAACTGCATGGTATTACCGATAGTAGTAGTAAAACAAAATAACAAAATACACATTTGCATGGACCTATAAAAATTAAATAAAGGTCTAAAACGAATGTTTCATCCGTTGCAAACGTTAGAAGAATCAACACACTCCATACTTTGAGCTGCCAGATGTGAGAAGACACAATTAGAAAATTTATATAGAAAATTTTGTAATGTAAGCGTGATATTTTAATTACATGGTTGCAAAAAGAATAAAAAGCTATATCAGAATAGCTAAAAAGACCTACGATGTTATTTGAGAAAAAACAAGTTGAATGTTTCCTCGCTGGTGTAATACAGCGATATCGCCGATAATTTACCTCAATCTTATAGAGAATCTCACCCCATTTACGAATATGGGTTTGGGTTTCAAGGGTTAATCTTCAAAAATAATCGAGACACAGGCCACAGGAGTGAAGTCTGAGACACAGTGTATATATCAATGTAGCTTCTTTCCTCAAAATTTTATAGTGATTTTTCAAACAGCCGATTTAGTTCCATGTGTTCATATCCAACACAACTAGCTCAACAATGTCGGAGAGTAGGTAATGGGAATAAAGAGGTAGGTACTTAAATAATTCGCTAATTAGTAGGAGCAACAATGAGCGAATGAGCTAGAACAAAACAGGCTGAAAGAAATAACGAATACCCAAAGAACACGAAAGAAAGAACATCGGCTAGTAGTAAATAATAATTCAGTTATTTATAATTGTAACCAATAAAACCCAGGGATAGAGAGGGCATAACGTACAGATGACACGAAGAATATCAGCACAATGTCAAAATTACAGATACTCCAGTTTATGCTAGTATCAGCTAAGTAATGAGCGATAAACTCACTAATAGATTTAAATTTAAGCTGACCTCGCAGATGTCAAACCGACCCAGAAAGAAAAATTATTATATACAGTGGAAAACATAAAAGTTAAGTGTATGAAGAGCACATGACACCAATATTAAGAAATTGATTTAGCACGTTATAGGAAGGAATTTCAGAAGTGGACATAAAGGATAGAGAAAGAAGAAGAAAAATTGAGTGTCCCCATACGGAATCCATTCAACAACGTGTTTAAAGTCCTAAACGTAGGATTGCGGCCAACGCACCAACAAAGGTATGGGTTAATTTGTTTTACGAATAATGCGATAAATAAGATCTTGTCGAGCGCGATTATTTCACATAAACATAATTATTTTATCGTTTAAAGTCTAATGTTAACCTTTGCTGTAATTGTCGATTAACTCAGGTGAATAGAGGCTATGAAGTCAGACTGCCTGCTATGCTTATTGCAATTGAAGGATTTGTTTGGCTTGTAAGGGTTTATGAACCACCACCGAACCTAATTATGTTTGGGTTCACATGGTGTAAGATACATAAAGCCAAAAAATGTTGGGTGTTCATCTAGAGAAACAACGTGGTCTAAGCCCAAATTGAATTTTAATATTGATACCGCGAAAGTTTCAAACAATATAAAGGGTCACCTGTTAATATATTTCATACCTGGCAGACATTCACTTATGTGGTAATCCCAACTACCATCCTTGCAAATACGAGTAGGGTTTCGTAACAATCCAGGTTCTTCATAAAGCGATTCACAAGATAAACTTGCGAGTGTTCCTTCAACGGGATTTTCACATGAATCCATTGGAAGATTATCGAATTTGCATGAAACTTTTGTTGCAATTGTTGGTTTTATTGATGGACAGAAACCTGCAATGTTTTCAATTATAAAATATGCAATTTAATAAAATTTAGTAAAGTATGTACGTGCACAAGTAGGCGGTGGTGTTGACCATTTTCCATTAACGCAAATTGGATAATTGCCACGCTGTGGAGGACTCGGTTTGTATCTATTTTTGCAGTTTATTACTAAGGCACTGAATGGTGTTGCGTAATCACCAGGGTGAGAAGTAGTCGAACCAACTTTAAATTCTCCATTGGGTGGATTATTAGGAACCAAA
This sequence comes from Agriotes lineatus, assembly GCA_940337035.1. Classification (NCBI taxonomy): domain Eukaryota; kingdom Metazoa; phylum Arthropoda; class Insecta; order Coleoptera; family Elateridae; genus Agriotes; species Agriotes lineatus. The sequence goes on from CALNHX010006830.1 coordinate 57,587, forward strand.
CAACTGCCACTAAAAAAAGAAGACAATTAATGACATAATGAATATCCAAAATAATATTTTAATTTGTACCAAGTATTTAGTAGCAATTTTTCTATGAAACGGCTAACAAAACTTTATTTTTTCTAAATACGAGTATGTTCAAAGCGATACATAATGAGTGTAGAAATATTACAAGGTTGTTGGGCTGATCATTTTCAGTACCTAGGTTTAATGTAAATAGAAGTAAAAAACAGACAGGCAAACTGATACATTGTTGACCTTTTACAGTGTGTATCTAAAAGAGATATAAAAAATTTAACAGCAGGTTTAAGGCGGTAAGGACATCAAATAGTACTCACTTACCATAAGTTACTTATATTCACTAATGCAGCCCTTTAATGTTGAAGTTTTTATTTCTTGTTTTTTCTATATTTTCTACTAACCGAATAGATATTTGATTAAAATTTTGTATAGTTATGCCAAGACGGTCTATATTGTTCCAGGCCATGACCGTGACTTTGATGCCAAATTTGCTGCCAGGCCATTCCAGGACATAAATACTAAGTTTCAAAAACTTTCAAATATATTTGACGTTAATAAACTATTTTGACAAGACAGTTCACATCAGTTGCAAAAATGCCTTTGAAGTATTGTGTACCAAGCTGCAGGTCTAATCAACTATGCTTCATCAGCTGCTCCATATATTATCGTGTTCAAACTTCCATCGAATGAAACAGTGGCACAAAAATGGTAACAAGTTGTAAATTGAGAAAACGAAGATGACGGTGGTAAAACTGAAGAAATTTTAACAAAAACTGAAGATACTACAGCAAAAAAGCAAACTGGGAAACTCTGATATATACATAGACTCTGACATAACGTTAGAAGAGCAAAGGATTTAGGCAGCTATTAGGAAAGTCGCAAAAGAAGAGAAAGGAAAAGGAAACAAAATAAAAATGGGGTATAAAAAGATAGAAATAAACAATGACAAATATAAATGGTCCGATGCAGCTGACGGAAGCCTTATAAAAATTGAAAACTAGCCATAAAAAAACTAAAAAAATTAACAAGGGACGGCCAAACGGAGACAAACCTAGCAAAGGAAAGGACTAAGATTAAAGAAAAAACACATGACAAATGGAAAATAGGTACGTGAAACGTGAGAAGTATCAATAGAAAGGAGGAAGAATTAATAAGGGAATTTTAAAAGACAAATTTAGATCTATTAGCTATAACTCAAAATAAGAAAATAGAAAGTAGTTGCATAGAAATGAAGGGAGGGCATATTTTGATCTAAAGCGGAGTGGATAAAGAAAAAACAGCTCAGGCAGGTGTAACATGCCTTATAAGAAAAGATAATGTCAACAAAATAATAGAGTGGCGACCTATTTCAGAGAGAATCCTAAGAAGCGATTACAAAGTAGAAGATATCATAGTATATATAGTATAATCAAAAAGTATTTTCATCAAGTTATGGCCATGGAATACTTCCTAATTTATGAATGCAACTATAATTCACTTACAAAGCAAATGTCAAATTTTGACATTAAGTATAAACGTAGTTGCATTCATAAATGATGAAATATTCCATGGCCATACTAGATGAAAATAATTTTTTCTACGAACCAAGTGAAGGAGAAGCAAAACAAGAAGTTGAATGCTTTTGGAACACCATGCAAGAAGAAGTGGAAGCAAAAATAAGCCCTGTTATCATCAGTGAAGGCGAAAACGGAAGAGTAGGTAATGATATAGAAGCCTCGGAAGAAACAATCGGAAAGTTTAGAGAAAGGGTAAAGAACAGAAATGGTCAGAAGATCACATATTTCTGTGTCATGAATGGCATGATAGTAGGAAACACATGGTTTGAACATAAAGAAATACACAAGACACCAGAGTAGTTACAAGCAGAAACGGGTAATCAATTATAGATCTCATACTAATAGAAAAAGCAAAATTAATAGATGTCAGAGTGAAAAAAGGAAACAAGATAGGAAGCGACCATTACCTGCTAGAAGCCCAACTAAAACAAAACTTAAACGAAAAGAAAGTAAAGAAGATGATGAACGGGTGATGAACTACAGAAATATAAAAACATATCGACTACAAGAGGAAAATTTTCGGAAAAAGTACAAAGAAGGATGTGATAAGAAGCTATTACAGGGAAATGAGGTGGGCGGTGGGAAAGATCTAGAGGAGATTGCAAAGACACAATAATACAAGTAGCGGCAGAAATATGTGGAGTTAGTAAGAGAAAAAATTAAATAAAACAAACACCATGGTGGAACCAGAAAATAAAAGAGGAGGTCAAAAAGAAGAAAAAGCTGTGGAATAAATATCTTGGAATAGGAAAAAACACAAATGACTACGAAGTATACAGACTACAAAGAGAGAAAGTAAAAGTCTTAATAAAGGGAGCAAAAAAAAAAGAGCATGGGAGAAATTCATAGAGAAGATGGAACAAAATGCCCAAGAGAACTCCAAAATGTTATACCGGAAGCTAACAAGTTTAAGAAAAGAGAAGAAAAACCCAATAAAAAACATAAAGAGCAAAGAAGAGAGAACATTAACAGATGAGGGAGAAATAGCAAACAGATGTGGTGAATATTACATTAAATTACTAGGAATAGACAGAGAGAAAGAAGACAATTGTCAGACGGAGGTGGAAAGGGAGAGTAATCAAGAAACGAACAAATCAGACTTTAGGCAGGAAGAATAAGAGATTAAATTGATAGAATTAGAGAAGGCCATAAACAAGCTAAAAATAGGAAAAGCGCCAGGTATAGATGGGGCAAGACCAAAAATGATAAAATACCTCGAAGAAGAAAGAAAAAAGTACTTACATAAAATTATCCTAAAAGCGTGGAGTACACAAAAGATACCGAATATTTTCGAACCTCCCCCGTATACGAAAGGGGATATTTAAATTTTGACCAAGTGCATTTTTAGTTTGAGAACAAGTAGGGTTTTTATAAAGAGTGATTTTTTTGAAAAGTCAAAAAATGTTTTCCCTCGTAACCCAATCCGAGGACATACTGTATAGTACAAAATTTAATGTAGATATAAAAAGAAAAAAAACTAAGTAAGTAATAAGGAAAAAATATATAGTTTCTCAGTTAAAAAATACCACATCACATTTTTGAAGATAATGTTGAGCAGGGATCAACATTGCACAGATACGTATGCTTATTCTTTTGGAGTTCCAAGCCACGGAGTATATATGATTCATCTCTATATATAAATAATTTGAAACCCCTTACACCATTCGGTGTCGATGTTTATAATAATTTAAAATATACAGTGTGTTTCACTTTTCACCTTCACACCCCTGTATCTTTGTTATTTATTTTCTGATTGAATTTAAATTTTGGTTAGTTGTACTATCCTTTAATAGAGTTGTTTTTACCATTATAAATTATTTTATTGCAAATCACTAGCCTACCGCAATAAATAATAAATGTGATACATTGAAAAATCATAGTAAGCCTAGTTTTATCAAAAACGTTATTAGAAAAAGTTGATCGGAATCACAAAACTAGACGAAATACAAATTGTTATCAAAAACTTATTATTACGATTTTATAAAATAAATGTTTTACTTCTTACCTTCATATCCCTGTTTCTTCATTATTTATTTTCTGATCAATTTTAAATTTTAGTCGATTATAGTACTCTTTTTGTGGTTTCGAGCAACTTTTTAAATAAGTATTTTCGATAAAACAAAGCCCACTATGATTTTCGTATTTATTTTTGATTGCAGTAGGATACTGGTTTATGATAAAAATATTTAAAAAATTTAAAAATAACTTTTTTCTACGGTCACCTTTAAAACTGACCATTAAAAGCTCACTGTCAATGCGAAAAGTTAGCAATTCACAAAATTTTTCCCTAGCAACCATTTTAACATCGCAACCACGTAAACAATGTCTTAATGAAATAATCGCGTCACTTCATTTTACTTTACGCATCGCCTTAGCTAACCTGATTGTTATTGTAAATTCGTCATTTTTCTGGAACTGGCTAAAATTATTGACAATTGCATCACGGCGCGTCCATCATCACGCAACAGTTTTATTGAGTTTGTGAGTTTTTGTGAAGCTGAAGATGGAATCTGAAGATAATTGCACCCCGCCTGAAGTATTTGAAGTAGCCCAGACAGCAACCAATGAGTTGTTGCCGGCCAAACCGCGCGGCCTTTATGAACGGCGGTACAACCACTTCATCAAATGGTGTGAATCGAAATTTCAATTATTTAACAATTTTGTCATTTATTTAGGACCGTAGAAAAAATTTTGTATGTATTTCGAGTGTAAAGAGCCATTTTGGTATTCGGTTGCTTTTTCGCGCCTCGCTACCGCTCGGCACGAAACTCGCATCCTCATACCAAAATGGCTTTCTTTACACACTAAATACATAAATATCTATTTAAAGGATAGTATAACTAACCAAAATTTGAAGTAAACCAGAAAATAAATAATGAAGATAAAGGGGTGTCAAAATAAGAAGTAAAACACACTATATATGAACATTTATAAACATAAAATTTAAGTAATGGAAACAAAATAATACGTGCAGATAGAAGTGTTGGAAAAGCAAAATATTGTCGTTCGTTAGCTTACACTATTTTGGGAAATATTTTGTTTTATCCTGATTAAAAGCAACCTCTTTTACCTCTAATCTCTTTGTATTGTTTGCATGAAGTGTTTGCTTTGTTAAGCTATGAACATTAAACAACTCGTCTAAGAATCCCAAATCAAGGTAACATACTTTTAAAAAACTTCCCAAATCAAGGTAACATACTTTTAAAAAACTACTCATTACCTAAAGACATGATTAAAAGTCAAATAAAAGTGTCAAAAAACTATGGCAATTTTTTTTTTTTGGCATAATTAATATTGTGTGTATCAGTGTTTCAATACTAAATTGCTGTGTTCAATGTCACTTACGGAACAGGTGGTGTTGCCGGTGTTGGTACAAATGTTACAGTTGAAATTGTGGCTGGAGTCACAGGTACAGTAGGTGGTGATCCTGTTGACCCACCAGGACATCTTAGTTCATCAGAACCATCAAAACATTCTTGAACGCCATTGCATCGTGCATTTTTAGCTACACAAGCACCATATTTACAACGATATAACAGCGCTGGGCAGTTGAAACTAGAACATTCTTCTGCTGTTTCATCTGAATTATCATTACAATCTGCTTTTCCATCACATGATTGGTCTTCCTCTATGCATTGACCTGACCGGCATTGAAACTTTCCTTTACTGCAATACATTTATAAAAATATAATTATCTTAAAATATTTTTCATAAGTGAATAGGTACTTATATTACAAAATAATTTCTTACCCACAACGAGAAGTAGTTGGTGTAGAAGTAACGGGTTTAACATTTTTACATTTTGATGAAGTTTCATCAGAATTATCTTTGCAATCTTTTTTCCCATCACATTCAAGGGTTTTACTTATACATGCCCCATAAGCACACTTAAATAAGCGTGGACTACATCTACAAATAAAGGTGGTTTAAATATGTAAAACTTGGCATTTAAAAACTATGTAAACTTACGGAATATTTAAGCAACTTTCAATTGTTTCATCTGAGCCATCGTCACAGTTATCTATTCCATCACATTCGTTATCTTCTGAAATACACTGTCCTGATTTACATTCAAATGCTGATGATCTACAATAATAATTTATTCAATTATATAATAAAATGGCAATTAAAAAAATAATCACTATGACAAAATTATTTATAAGACTCGAGGTATACAGTTTGTATTAAAATAGTTATTTATGTCCAAGGGCATTATAAAGACGTTTATGCCCGCTCGAGGGTGAGAAGTTTAGAAGCCCGACGGGCCTCTAGCCTGAGTATTTGAAAGTAGGGGTATAAACATCAAGTAATGCCTGTCGTGCTGCTGGTGCATATAAAATTTTATGTCCTGTTGGTGTTTCTTAACAATGTAAATAATGGATTAGAAAGCTTATATTGAATGATCAACTAATGCTGTAAACGGATCGTGGTACAGGATTGGTCAGAAATTTGACGTATGTTATTTCTAACCATTCACGTACCATAGTAACTCATAATACCCACCAGGGTATTATGTGTCCCATAATGTGCCTTGTATCCCAGTTATTAAGAAACAATAATGTACTAGTAAGACATAAAATGCATTTATTTTCCACTGATCTTATTATTTCTTGTTTATATTTTTGATACGAGGTATATAAATCAGCCCTAGGGCGTTATGGACTGCTTTGCAAGTTTGTCAAGTTACTCTCAATCTCAATGCTATAATCATGAAACTTCTGGTCAGTTGTCAGAGTCAACGGCTAAAAGTGAGGTTAGGTCGTCGCAATAATATAATTTATTTAATAGTTATTGAAGAGCATTATATTTGCACGGCGAAGCAAAAGCAAATAGATCTCATTTAAAGTAATTTTGCTAACTTTTGAGATCGATGTGTATAAACCTGGGCATATATTTTTTTAACATTGATTGAAATGAAGCTTGGTCTTATATCTACTAATTAATATTTGCAGATGAAATTGCAACTTACAATGCAAACCCAGAAATCACTGTTTAGACGTCAACTAGATAATATACCATATCTTCTTCTTAAGATTCCGATAACAGAAGAATAATCTAATATATGTTTTTGTAAATGTTACTTGTTTTTTACTAGTTCTAGAATTAACTTATTAAATCAAATTGAAATTACCCAGCAAAATGTTGCCAAGTTCTGTGGCCAAACCATTTCTGCTCGTTTGAGAGCCTAACAACTTTCTCTGTGGCTGAAGCTCCATAAGTTCATCCAGAGTATGCCAGCATCTTCAATGGACGAGCGTCCCTGGTCACCCCAAAGTTTCACCAAAAAGGTTGAACCAGTTCTGTTCGCCTGACAACATTCTCTGTGGCCAAACCTCCTTAAGTTGACCCAGAGCACAATAGCATCTTCAGCGGTTGAACCTCTGTGGTCGCCCATAAGCTATTCCTTCACCACGTTTTCCGCCTCTGTAATAGCCCTGTCTAGATCAAACTTTTCGCTCGCCCTCCACTACACATTCTCCAGGATGCTCCAGAAAAAATCTTTCAACACCTGGCAGTACGCATCTTCCAGTATGCTGCCCTGTTGTTCACCAGCTCCACAGCCTCATCTAGGTTGATCCTGTCAATGCCCGGAATTACGCACCCTCAGGGAGGCCAAACTATTGTAGCTCCCCGCCACAGCCCTGCCCAGGCCAAAGCAGTCTCTCGGGTCTCTTTTTAGGCCCCTCACCTTAGTCGAGAGTCTCTTCGAGCTCTTTTCAACCGCGAGCCCGGAATCACGGCTTCGCAGAGGAACTAGAAGAACTGGAACCGCCGTCAGCATGTAATCACGTGCCCCAATCAATTAGCTTGTAATTAGTGTACAGATATAATATACATATTTATCGATGACTATTCAACTCATTTATCATCTGTCAAAAACTGACCAATAAAAATACAAGATTTGACGTCTTTGAGCCAACAAAAATGAAGTATATTGACAATTTTCACTAGTGAAAATAATCGACAATTTTCACTAGTGGTTTTAATCAACAATTTTTTGAAGTAATTAAAAGTTACAACATATACTAACAACAACACTTATTTATTAAATGAAAAGGTACAACTCAATTTCAGGATAAACAAATTTTTAAAAATGGTGTCAGTTCGATTAATAGTCCCTCGAATACCATTCTTAGTGAAAGTTAAGTAGATTATTTTTGCGGTAGTATCATTACTTATGTGCTTCGGATTAATCGTATGTAAGCGCAATGAACATTCGTGATACCACCACAAAAATAGTCGACATAGCTTTAACTACTCATGGTATTATAAGTGAAAATATTACCACACATAATCAATCTCCGCTCCAGTGTTCTGGTTGCCATACCAACCCTATAAACCCAATAAAGATGAAGGTAACCTTAATAATAGGTTATTTTAACACCAAAATCGATCAAGGTCGACGATCAAATTTAATTGGAGTTTACAGGTTGGGGCAAAGCCTCCTCAGAGGAGACAGACTCTTTGAATTTTGTCACGAAAAAATATAGTTATCACCACCACATGGTTGAAGCTACCCAAAAGATGTCTTTATACGTGAATATCTCCTGACGAAATAAGCAGTAAAGAACCTATAAGGAAACAGATAAACTACACCAGTTAATAGACGTTTTAGGAACAGCATCAAATGAGTAACAACCTATTTTAGAGCAAATATGCGCTCCGATCATGCTCTACTGATAGGTGACATCAGAGTGCAACTTCAAGTAGTCAACAATAAAACAACTAGAACACACAACACGTATCGATGTTTTGAAATTAAAAGATCCTCAATTTGAGGAACTAATGCAACAAGCAAAAGATTGCCGAAAGTGAGAAAATTACGAAGAGTTGGACGAACTTCAAACGAAGCATAACATTTTTATTATGTACAAAAAAACCAGGGCGGTAGCTAGAATTTACAAAAAAACGACAAGCGCCTACTTTATATGACTCTTAAAATAACCTATTTTGGATGCAGAAGGGAGAAAGAGAAAATTGGAGCTGTGTATAAATGACCTATTCGGCAACGAAAGAATACCATTACAAAAAAACGACGACTCTTAGGAAGACCCCAAATTCTTAAAGAAGAAATTATACATGCACTGTCGATTGTACATAATAACAAGGTTTCAGGCCCCGACGGCATCTCAGTAGAAGTCCTCAAGCTAATAAACTAAGAAAATACATGGCAAATCACAAAGTTATTCAAACTATTATAACAACGGTGTGATACCAGAAGATTGAATGAAATCAACCTCGCCCCATGAGATGTAGTGATTATTGCTTAATAAGTTTGATGATCCACTTATCGCAAACCATTATTCGAATAATTTATGCTGAAATATTAGTTTTATTTATAAAAAAATGTAAATTCGATCTAGATGATGCACAATCGGGATTCAGAAATGCTTTCGAAACCCGCAAGACCTTGTTTGAAATCAATCTCCAGAAATGTCGAGACGAATCTAAAGACATATTTACTTGTTTTATAGATTACAAAAAAGCATTTGTTGGAGTGCCTACACTATTCCAAACTAATGGCGATGGCTCGTCAACTGCAGATAGATGACATGGATATCTGCAAAATTGAAAATTTATACCGTGGATAAACAGCTGAAGTTTGAGAAGGAAGTTCGAGAAGATCGAATATTAACATCCAAAGAGGGGTTCGACAAGATAAGGCTAAATCCTTTCCCACTTTTATTCAACTTCTATTCTAACCAAATTTTCAAAGAAGCCCTAGAGGACATTAAAGTCAATGGTATCCTTCTGAACACAATCAGGGTACAAATTTAGTATATGGTTCTACCTAATGCGCATGCTCGCCAGGCAACTGAGTTAACCTTCCAATTGGTTGATTCTGTCGCTGTGGTTTAAGTGAATTCACGCAAACGTGAAGAAGCAATGTTTTCAAATGATCCACTGTGTCTAGACTTTGCTGGTTTTTAAAAATGGATGCCCCATAAAATGCTGTGCGTCATTCTAGCTTGTTTAGGTTAGTTGCAGCCTTTGACCGTTTTTTAAATTTAAAGGCCTATAAGATTGTTCTGGAACCACTGATCATATTCATGCGGAAATCTACTGCGCGTGGTACAACTGGAGCGGAACTAGGACTCAATATTAATATCAGCAAGACTAAGGTCATGGTATTCAGCAACAGTCAACAGTATCTACTCCGATTGAACGTGCCAGTCAATACAAATACAATCACTGAAAACTTAGACCACCCCGAATTATAAATAAAATATAGAGCATATAGGCAACTAAAACTAATGTTAAAAAAATGTGTGCCCGTTTCCGCAATGACAACTTGAACCTCAAGCTAAGACATGTGAAATGCTACATCTGATCAGTTCTCTTGTATGAGGCAGAATGATGAACCTTGAAGATGCTGCTGCTAGTCACCTGGACGAATTTTCTGGCATATATGGGATATCGAATACTGGGCAGGCATACAGAAGGCAGGAGACCTATTCAGACTAACAGAAGATAGGTATGCACTCTCCATAGTAATCGCCAACGTCCGGGGGACTGGAGACGGCCCAAAAAGAAGAAGACGATATTTGGTTGGCCACACCTTTTTAAGTCAGTCTGTATAAGCAAAAGTATTTTATACTGAATTTCAAATAAGCACGCAGTACTTGGAACTAAATAGTAATCATAACTATGGTCGTGATTGGTGGAAACAAAGTCATCACTACAACCATCCGGAAAACAAATATTTCTACAAAATTGTCAATTTGTCATTGTACGAATCCTAAAACTAGAAAAGAAAAACTGATAAATATTGAACAAAATAGGCTACCCTAAAACGTGTATTTGAGTTATGTAGGACACAATTATTGTAAAGCGGGAGCAGTCAAACAAACATTTTTTTCTAGTGTAAAACTGAGTTTGAGTTTAGAGCTCCACCTACTGTATTTTTATTTGATATTTAGCATAGTAATGTGTACCACCTTCGTGCATAAAGCTTTTACATAAACCAATTTTATGTAACTCGAATACTTTTAGAAATATCTTCCACCCTTGAACCGTTACCAAATCTTAGATGATTTCAAGAAATCTTCAACAGTGAAATGTTTGATGTATAGTCTGTTCACTAAACATAAAAACACAAAGTGGCCTTTGATTTTTAAAATTTCATGAGTGTACTCCCAAAATACATCTTTTGTCTAGGAATGTACTTACAAAAAGTTACTAAAACAAATAGGTTAAGAGTGTGACATTTAATTAGTATCTGTCATAACTACTTTTAAGGATATTAACCAAATACTGTGTTGGATACTATTGATGTAGAATTTATTAATAGGTATTGTTATTACATTTTATAAAACTTCAGGCAAGAATTTCCAGAATAATATGTACTTTGACACTGAAATAATGAGATTTAGTAATTGTCATTTTTAAATTTAAAGTCAACTTTATGCAGGTGTGGAAACCTTTGCAAAACAAAATACAGAATCCCTAGCACAACAATTTTACATATATGCCAACTTCAAAATTTTTTTTATGTTTTTGTGTTTACTGAATGGCCTATACCTACAATGGCGGACAATAAATTTAGGCCGGCCTGTCATTCGCTTGGCACTGTTTATGTTGGTGGCACTGTGAGGTTATGTCAAATTCGAGGTTAGCAGGTTAGGTTTTGCGTCAGTCTGTGTCAAAACTGACGCAAAACTTAACCTGCTAACCTCGTATTTGACATAGACTTACAGTGCCACCAACATAATCAGTGCCAAGCGAATGACAGGCCGGCCTAAATTTATTGTCCGCCATTGTACTGTAAACTAAATATTGAACTATAGAATGATCAAAAATAATTTTCCTTTAGTATGGCTATGGAATACTTTGTTTATTAATACAACTACGTTTGCACTTAAATGTCAAAACTGACATTTGATTTTTAAGTGAGTTATAGTTGCATTCATAGATTAGGGACTATTCGATAGCCATACTGAATGAAAATAATTTTTGATCATACTTAGATTTTACTTACGGAAATCTTAAATCCGATAAAGATAAGAACCGTGGATGCATGTAACAAATATTTATGGTTTCAATCGACTAATTAACTAAGACAATGCTGGAGCATGTGGTTTCACTTTCACTGGTGATTTGGTGAAGATCATATCTTCGGCCAACTATGTCGGGTTAGTCTATCTTCAAAGCTACTAAAGATGACAGCTTAGCTGTCGAAATACCTATTCAGCGGTAGATCACATTGTCACTTTGTTGCATCAAATTCGTTTGTCAAACATCAATGATGACGTATTTGTGACGTCACCAATCGTGTTTGTACTCCTCTAAAATAAGACGTGCTAATTTCCGTTCAACTGCTTGACGCAATTCTACGCAGTGTGTCGGTTTCTGAAATTATATTTGTGACAATAATTAAAAGTTTATTACACTCGTTCGCTCATTATCAAATATTTTTTAAAGATATAATCCTCTTCATATTTCAATTCTTTGTGTACCACCCATTCTTGATCATGCAATTGTAACCACTTACGAGTCCATACTTTCCTAACTTTTCACTGTTTCTTATTATACCACGCTAGACCTAACCAAAGGATGATGACTTGTTCCTCCGTTTTTTTAAATAAAAATACACATTAACAATTAACAACTCGCTCCTTGGAAGCAGACCATAACCTCACTAATAACAATGGATCCAAACAGTTACATACAGCAAGTTTGATGGTGTGACCACCCAGTTTGATAGAATGACGTCAGGAAACGTGTTTGACAAACAAATTGGATGTAACAAAATTATCGTGTGAGCTGTGCTTTAGGGACGTTTGACAAACATGATTCATAATTTCAAATGACTTAATTTTTCTATATGTGTTTACTTGCGTAAAAATATATTTGGCAATATTGTTAATTAATAGTAATAGCTTTTAGAGTATCTTGATGCAATGATAAATAATAAATTAGTCGTCCGCCATCATTAGGGATGGAAGTTTTAGGTTCTAAAATGATTGAAAATAGGTATACAAAGAGGCAGAAAAAAAATAGATTTTAGGACGGAAAATTATATTTTAGATATCATAGGTCAAACAAAATGTTATGAAAAATATCAATATTTATTTCACATCGAAGAAAACCAAAAGATACTTAAAAACTAAAAAATACATTATTTTTAGTCCCTACTAGGTAGGTGAATACAATTTTAGTACACTTTGCTGCTGCCCTAGCACACAATTATTTCTTCAACGTCATCTTTTCAGTTAAAATATTACAAAGTGAAACAGTACGATTCGAGATAATGGATTTTTATACGAAACAAATAGTTATTTATGTATCCTGTGCAAAAAGTGCGTGTTTACGGCACGTGATGAATCGTCCAACGATGAGAAGCCGAGACGACAATGCGTTAAAAAAGAAGTACTATTCAAAACTAAAACGACAATTGAAAAGTTGACATCTCATTTGAAACGCATAGCCGACAAAGTAGAACATACTTTTAGTTCATAAGAAGTAACAGTTATTTATGTGTGAAGGACGGAAAACAAGCGTTTTTAGCCATCGGCGTGAATGTTATAACACGACAAGAGCCAAAGACGCTGGTTATGCATAAGGTGCATACAAAACTTTATGTACCATCTAAATTTGAAAAGGGTAATTCCAGATATAATATAAAATATTGAAACGTATTAATAGATAGATTTTGCCATATTTAAATAATGTTGGTTTTAGAGCAACATATAACTCCGTATCGTTTATGAAAAAACTGAGAGAAGAAGACAATTTCACGGACAGCCGTCTTTGCGCACGGTCTTAGAAATACTTTAATATGAATCGGTGAACAGATCGAATCAACAAAGGAAATCTGCGTCGCCAACTAGACGACGATGAAAGAAAAGAACAAAAACATCTGTTTACTGAAACGCCACGATCCTACACAAATTTCAAATAAAAACCTCTGCAGAAATAAAACAATAAATTACGGCATGCCAGTTTAAAATTACAGCGAATAACCCCCATAAAACTTCAAGGCAAAGAGACCGAAGGACAGAGCCCATCAGCGCGGCTCAAATTCGCCACAATTGGAAATCGGGTTTAATTAACAAAAACCCTCCTACTCACTAGTGCGCCCTAACGAAACTACACATGCATGTTACCTAGCGATAGGAAAAATTAACCGCCATCCAATAAAAATACTCCCAAAATCGTGGACACGGAAACAAGCCAATTAATACAAAGTTTTCCCTCAGCCGGAGGAATCGCCGCATACGGGCAAAGTTTTCCCGGGCCCGGGGCAGAACAAAGACGCATTTTCTAACGGCCGATGGGAACAAAACCGAATAGAGGCATCAGGTTAATGTAGTAATAATACGAAATGAAAAACAATTTTAATTAGCGGTAGGAAAAAATTCAAGGCGGGAGTACTTAGTATCAAAATACAAATAAATTCAGCGCGCAAACAATAGAAGCAACGAGAACTTTGAAACGCACATGGTTAGGCCGCTAAAAATATACATATTGAGGTACTTTCATACACAGAGCCGGGGAAACAAATCCTTATTTTAATTAAAGCCAAACGAAACATAGCAAATGGGGTATCAGTAAAATCGACATTTCAACGGCCAGCTATTCCGACACCAATCAAGGCGCTAATATGTCGCGCCACGGAAATAACCGCGGAATTATTAAATACGATAAAAATAGGCAGTCATCCCTTCTCTTCGGGCCAATGAGCGTCCAGGAAGCTCAAGACAAAGGACCGGGATCCTTTAAATAGACAGACATGGGCAATAGAAACTCACTCAACCCAGGAGAGTCCATCAGCAGCCCTTCAGCTCCAGGACCACCTAGCAGCCTCCAGCCTTGCAGGACAACTCAGCCGAGACCATCCAGAAGCCATCTCCAGTAGCAGCCCTCTGCAGGACCTACAGCCAGCTCCGAATTCGCCAGCAGCCCCAGGTATTTTCCAGGATCCGCCTACAGCTCCCGCAGCTTCCAGGACGAGTCCACAGCCAGTCTGCTCCAAGCCAAACCTCGCCCGCTCGCATTGGGCGCCCCCAGGTCTGCTACGTAAGCCAGCCCCGACCCTTTGGAGGTCTCGTCTTGCGCTCGCCGCCTAACAGCAAACCTTGTGTTCCCGGAAACTCCGCATCCAGGAGTTGTTCGGCCCGTCTCCCAAGACGCCCCCGGCCTCTCCCTTGGCCCAGATCGCCCGCGCCCAGATCCAGGAGCTACACCGGCCCCATCCTTACTGGGAGGGACGTCTGCCATCAGGGAGTCCCCGAACGCCAACAAGGGCGCCTACCCCGGATTTCTTCTGCTTAACGGACGAGAGCGACCCAGAGCTGGGCACCCCACGAAGAAGCCCCCCAGGCTCCCCGTTCGCGGAACCTCACTTGGAACCTCGAGGTGCGGTTGACGGACGCCGAGGAAGCCGAGTTTGAAGCCCTGTGGCGGGCTACTTGCCCCGACAGCAGCCCACGTCGCGGCCCCCGCTGGCGACGGACCACCCTTCCCCGGACTCCCCCCGCGGAAGCCCGACCTCGTGCCCAGACAACGCCCTGCTCCAGCCGCCGCCCCCGAGAGGACTACTCACGCCGCCGACGTCCCAGGAGAACCTCCCAGCGCCCGCTACAAGCCGTGCCCCGCACCGCTCCCCGGAAGGACCGGACTGCTTCCAGGCCGCGTTCCCCGCCTCCGGCAACTAGAAAAAGCCGCCTCATCACCTCCTGCGCCACCAGCGCCCGAGTCTAGACGACTCTTTGTGTATATATTTCTTTTCGTGTTTTTTTGTATATCTATAATATAATTTTCCTTAATGTGTGTTTGTCTGTCTGTAGCACCACATAAAATCTCACGTTCCGGCTTCACAGATGTTTATATTTGTTTAGGTTTTGTTTTTCTTATCTTAGCGCTCGGCTCGGAGGTTGACCTTTCGCGTATTCTATTTCACGTGCGCGTAGCGCGCAATTTGCTTGTATAATATTAAGTTTTGTTTGTATGTATCATAGTATCCGTAGAAATAAAAGTATTAAAAGTTTACACGATTCAATTAGCAGCATCGACAAGGGTAACGCCTACACCCCTCTTTCCACTGACGCCATTGTAGAACCTACCGCCGAGCTTAGACCGAGGCGTGTTAACTTAAATGACAAAAGGATAATCTTCGTAAAGGTTTCATGGAACAAATTAATAGTTTGAAGCTGCTAAGAGAATACATGTCGCTACGAGCACAGAGTTTTGAGAAATGATTTTTTTAACTACAGATATGGTCGTTGTACTGCACAGCCTGTTGGAAATCATACGTTTGGAAAAATGTCCAGCACTATAGCTATATTTGAGTTTGAGTTATGTGGATAAGTACACAGGTTACTGTTTGCGGCGAACATCTGCAACTCTTTTGGCGGACGTAGGTGGTAGTATTACAGGACCTAAACTTCAGCTAAGTTAGGAAGGCGAGCCAAGTAAACAAACACTGAAAATTACGTGATAGGCGTTCTGTGGTTGGCCTTTTCGAAGATAAGGTCGAACATGCATGCCTTTACACTAGATGAGGAATGAGCGTTGTTTTGTTGTTCAGTAATTTCGTTTATCTACTCCAGTAGGATAAGTAACTCATTAGGTCACTCATTTGACTCTATTTCCATTAGGTAATGAAGTTCATTACACCACTCAGTTAAGTAATGGCTTCATTACCCAACTGAGTGGTGTAATGGCTTCATTACCTAACTGAAATAGTGCCAAACGAATGACGTAATGACATTTGCCTACTAAAAATTTTTGAAAATGATAAATATGACATTTCTCTTAATGCACTTTTCTCAATTTTAGACAGTTGTAAATAAAATTTTGTACAATACATGTGTGATAATGAATAATTAATATACTTGTGTGCTTACATACACGTATATTACTGATGCTCTTATCTCACTTGCTCGCCGCAACATACAACGGACGTTTACGTAAAATGCGCACCGTGTGAAACTGGTTTAAGCCGCACTGAGAACTGTCAGAATCTTTGTTTACATGGCTCGCCTTCGTAACGTGGCTCAAGTTTAGATATCATTTGTTATTTAATTTATAATAAGAGAAAGGACACGAAAATTTAGTAACTTCCTTTTTATCATGTTGGCAACCGATATTTTGACGTTAAGGTCAAATTTATGAGAGGCGTAGAACCAACAACCAAAATTTTCAAATTTATGTTTGAAATTGTATAGTACGCCAATGTGCTGTCATCCTAGTTTAACCTAAAAATTTAATTTTGACATTTTTACTTCTAGAATTAGACAGATTTTCGGAAGATAGCAAAGTATATTTTTGCCATTTGGCCAAACTGCACGTTGCCATTCAGTGTAGTGTCACTCTCCACAAAGATTTTATCAGAAATGTCATCTATACTCAATTTCAAATAAGAATGCAGTAGATGGCGCTCTGAACTCAAACTCAGTTTTACACTAGGGAAATCAAGTTTGTGCGACTGCTCATGATTTACAATAATTTCGTCCTATATAGTTCAAATAAACGTTGTAGGCCAGCTTTTGTATCCACTATTTATCGGTTTTTCTTTTATATTTTTAGGAATCATACCGAATGTCAAATTGTCAAATATTTGATTATCAGATGATTGTAATGATGACTTTGTTTTGACCAATCATGTCCATAGTTGTGATTACAACTTAGTTTAAAGTACTGCAAGCTTATTTGAAATTTAGTATAGGTACTTTAATTAGTACGAAGCAACAAGGTGGAAGAAAAAGTACGTCGTTTGCCGAAGGACAGTATTACTTCGATAAATAAAGTTTTGAGAATATTAGCTGGCATAACGTCTGGATCTAATGCTTCTTTACAAAAATAAAATGTTTCTGTAAATGAATGCTACAACCAGATTATGAATAATGAATCAATATTCACTGCAGATAATATTACTATCACCGGATTTTTTTAGAACTGTCAGTTCAAATTGAATTCAACTAAATAATTGGTATACTTTTATTTGAGTATGCATCTAATTTAAAGCTGTCTTCAGTTGAGGGTAGCTTTAATTCATGTAATTTAAGCTGCTTGTAATGTTTCATAAAATATTTGTATGTTTTAATAGTTTATTATCGTGTATTTATTGGTTAGTTACGAGATACGTTACAGTATCTATAACAGCCGCGCCAGCATTACGAATTTCTAATTCCCGCGCGGGCATTATTGTAAAACTTCATCTTATTATGATTATTATAGGATTTCTCCTGTTGATTCTACGAATAATGAAGTACTCTCTATCCATCTCTTAGGTGGTCTCACAAGCGGTCGTTTTTCAGGTGGTTTCTTTGTAAAGCAATAACACAAAACTAACAATTTCATTTAATTTCATTTACGTCATTTAGCCAGCGAAAAAGAATTTTATTTTCCACTGATCTATTATTTGTTGTTTATGTCTGCGATACAAGGTATATAAAGCAGTCCATAACGCCTTAGGGCTTAATGATAACGCCCGCTCATTATGCTCTCTCATGCCCTCTCGAGAGGGCATAATCAGCGGGCGTTACCATTACACCCGTTCTAACGCCGCAGGGCATTATGGACTGCTCTGCAAGCTTTTCAAGTTATTTGCGTATGCAAAGTGGAAAATAAAACGTTGTATGCATCACGGGCATTACTTGATGTTCATATCCCTCGGGCGACTTATAAACCCTCAGGCCAGGCTTGTAAACTTGTCGTCTTCGAAATATAAACATCTTCATAATGCTCTTGGTACATAAATAACTATTATCGCTCAACGTAGAAAAAGATATGCTTTAAACCTGAAAATGAGATCTAAAAAACGCATATTATTGATCTATCGTACATAAAAGTATATTATACACCAATACTGGGGATACGTTTTCTAAGGACCATGAGAAATGGAAATACCTCTCTAATATAGTAGCGTAAACATTGAAAATGTATCACGGTTTCGTTACTTAGGATCGTGCTCAACAACCGAAATTATTGTTTTGAAGAAATAAAAGTCCGTATAGAAGTGGCAAGAGCTACTGTTATAAACTGGAGTAGTACAACGTAATGCTCTGATCAAATTCACATCAAATTACGAACTAGACTGTTACACTGTTATGTATACTCAATTCTATTGCATGGTAAAGAAACATGGACACTAACAAAAGAGGCGGTTAAGAAAATCGAGGCATTTGAAATGTAGACTTATCGGAAAACAAACAGATCTCCTGGATACACAGTCAGTAACAAAAAAAGTACTGGACAAAAATGCAAAATGAAATGGAATGCGTGGAAACCATTCACACAAACAACTTACAATATCTTGGCCACATTGTGCATAACTCCAAATACCGCTTATTACAGTTGGCACTACTAGGGAAAATTGAAGGATACGTCCACCAGTCCAAAGACTACTATCCTGATAAAAAACCGAAGGGATTGCTACGAACTGACATCTACAGAATTATTCCGAATTGCAATATCCTGCATAATGATCAATAGTAATATAACAAAAGCGAGACATACTTACCGATAATTTTGCACGCGCCAAGGGTCGAGTGCTGGTTGCAATCAAAACTGTCCCGAGGGCAGTTTTTTAATGGCAACCAGCACGATGACTCTCGACACGGGCAAAATTATATTATACAAGCAAACGGCGCGCTACGCGCACGTGAAATAGGATAACCGAAAGATCACGCTCCGACCGAGCGCTCAGATAAGAAAAACAAAACGTAAACAAATATAAACATCTGTGAAGCCGGAACGTGAGATGTGCCACGGACTCACGGACACACGGGCACACATTAAGGAAAATTATATTATAGATAAGTGTGTTGCCCGCGTTTATATTTTGAAGATTATTACACAAAACCCGTATACGAATTATAATTTAAAATTTATCTAATAATGCAAAAAAAACTCAAATTGCTTGTTTCTTGCATTTCTATTTCTAATTATGACACCATCTACGGGGTCGATAATCAGCACTAGGGCGCTTATCACTTGAAAATACGAAAATCCCCACATTAAACGACTATTTGATCATCAACATCGTTTTTCACTAAATGGCTGAACCACATGTCTTACCCAATAGATTAAATGTAGAAGGTTATCTTCATTTTCTTAATGAAATACTTCTAAGTTTACTTGAGGATATACCACTAGGTATTAGACTCGTTATGGTGAACCATCATAATGGCGCAGCAGCCCAATACAGTTGTGAAGTCAGAAGATTGTTAAATGACAATTATCAGTCGTAGTGGTCCTAGAGAATGCGCGCCAAGATTTACAGATCTCCATTGAATTATTTTGCTTGTGTCAAAACTCAGTCGAAATTATTGTAAAGTTAGAACAAACATTTGAAAATGCGGTTCAACAAATTACGCCTCGGTATTTACAAAATGTTCAATCCATTCCACTAAGACTGCTGCATATTTGGAAAAAAATAGTCATCACTTCGAACATTTACTCTAGCATTAGCTATTGCTTGTTAGAAACTTAGTAGTGTAACAAAAGATGGGTTAGTTGATATCTGTAGTTTTCATATACGTAGAAGGTCGGCAAATTTACATTTCTTAAAATCTTGAATAATTGTTGTAAACCGTGTGTCTACGCACGTTCTTGTAATAAGGTTTTGGTCTTATTTTTGTCTCAGGAATAACTCAACGTGAAGCCTGTAATCTAGTTTTTACACATCCGGTATACCAGTATCGCTTAGTTATCGATTGTAAAAATTAAGATCAATTAAATAGTAATTGACGTTACAAGTATAGAAAGTGGAGCTTTTCAGTATGAGTGAGATGTTTCCGGAAGATGCCGTAAAGCAGGGTTTTCCTACACATTCGCCAGTCGCTGACGACTGCGACCGAGTAGCCACGACTAATTCGTCAGGATGTCTGCATGTTTTCCTCCCGCAGCGGTTTACTGCTCTTCGCTCGCGACTAGCTACAGTTTATAAAATGAATATTAATAGAAAAACAATAATTTTAATGTTGCTAGTTTTATAGTTATATTTTTCTGACTTCACCAAGTTAAAATGTATTATTTAAAAACAATACTTCACAAACGCGATGCAAAAATATTCAAATTCGTCGACGAATAAGTCGCTTGTCTGCTCAAAAACATGTCAAGCGACTGGCGACTAGCGACCGGCGAACGGATTTTGGTAGCAACGAATTAGTAGCAGCTAGGAAAACAGACCCGCTTAAATGCATTGTAGATGTCTCAACGAATTGGTCGCGGCTACTCGGTCGTGGTCGTCAGCGACTGGCGAATGTGGAGGAAAACGCTGCTTAAGGCCGAGTCCGGAATTTCGAGACGAGTATGGAAAAGCCACTTTCATATGAGTTTCGTATAATATTTTTTCGTACACTAGCATACAAAACGGAATAATCAATTTATCCTCTCATCTGAATTTGCCGTAAAATTTATTAATTAGAAAGGTACACTTTGCGGTATTTGTACGGCAAAGTAAAATTCGGAGGGGAAAAGTAAAATTCGTACGGCAAAGTGCTACTTTGCCGTACGAATACCGCAAAGTGTAACTTTCTAATTAATCAATTGTACGATAAAGCAGCTGTTTCAATGCTAGTGTACGAAAAAATAAATGTATCCTCTCATCTGAATTTGCCGTAAAATTTGTTAATTAGAAAGGTACACTTTGCGGTATTTGTACGGCAAAGTAAAATTCGTAGGGGAAAAGTACCGCAAACTACTACATTGCCGTACGAATACCGCAAAGTGTAACTTTCTAATTAATAAATTGTACGGCAAAACAGCTCTTTCAGTGCTATAGTGTACGAAAAAAATCAGTTTAGTAATTTTCTTTGAATTGAACATAATATGTGTATCTATTTTAAATGTATGACATTGCATCATGTGTGTTTTATATACTGTTACATAGTGTGATCGAGTAATTATAAAATTCCGGGAAAATTATATTTTAAGTTAAACAAATTATAACGAAATGTTAATAATAAATAGGTCTAAGTATAGTGTTCTTTAAATCTACAAAGTATAAACATTTCAAAATTTTCCTAAATAACTCGTTTTTTATTAAAAACCCTAATCAAGAATAGTTATTTATCTATTAAGGACATGATCAATACAGTATAGCACCAGGATATGTTTAAAGCACGACGCGAAGCGGAGAACTTTAAATGTCCCGAGAGCTATAATCGTGATTTGGATTTTGAATTGACCTTAATTCCATATAGTACCCACTATCGTATTACCCCCCCCCCCCCTCAATACAAACACTTAAAAATATATAGATAATTAATCAATCCAAGCCCAATTATAATTTAGTCCAATATAGGGTATTATTTTGATTTTATCTATTCTTCTACAGTGTGTCTGACAGCATATGCAACATAGGGAAATGCCAATGCTACATTTTGTCAAGCATCTGTGCTGTGCAGTCATATTTTCTAGGATATGTCTCTTTGCACGCATACAATGCCCAATTTTTATCATTCTGCTCAAGTTATTTATCGACGTAGAATCCTTAATTTTGGCCATGTTCTAATTATTCATAATTGGTTTTGTTCTGCCATTTAATTTTAATGTATCACGGAAATCAACGAATTTTCCTACGTCCGTATACCATCAGACACACTGTGTCTGTTACTGCACATACCCGCATTTAGTTTGTCTTCGGTTTCTTGTGATATTTCCTTCAAAATTCTGTATCCAACGCACACTACTAGCTTCGCTAAAATATGCTGAACCTAAAACATAATTAACATAAAAGTCATTCACAATCTGCAATGAGAAATATTTGTAAGACAACTTATAATTTGTATCCATAATGACACGTTGCCTATAATTTCAAATGGAATTTTCCCTAATTTGAGTACAAAGTTTGTAGCGTCCTTTGATATTGTCTAATTTTATTTTTATATCTAATTAGCTTTTATGAAATTATTATATCTAGGATGCAATGTATTTAATTTATATATTTCACAAAGTATCACTGTACTTATTCCTATTAAATAAATGATAGAAATAAAATAAAGGCGCGCCACAACACATTGTGAATTTACTTTCGCAGTGGCGGTCATAACTGTCTAAAATGGAATCACTAATAATACAAATAAAATTGCTTTATTAGTCAGTCGATTACGATAGCATAATTAAAACATCATTCACTAAAAATAAAAATAATAATGACTTCGCTAATGTCGTTTTTATGTGTTATGAAGGCTATATGTTATTGAAATTCTTAAATTGTTATTTAAAAATGAAACATTTGCCAGTTATTACATAAGTATGGCAACTTTTACATAAGCATGCTCCCTGTTTTCCCATTTTACTCACTTAATTTTGTTAAAATAAAAGTAAGTGTGAATATAGTCTAACGATAAAGTAGGCACCGTAGTTATACGACATTTCGTAAGTGGCCCGTCCAGTTTGTTGTTAAATGCAAGTCCGACCCTGAGAGTAGATATCTTCTTCAAACCCGTTTCGAAATTATTTTTAATATTCTTAAACCAGTCCATTCCTGGTATTAAGTACAAAATTATCATGGTGACCTCTAACTTCCCAAAATTGTTTACCAGCGGCGTCATATATAATTATGGGTAATCACTTCATTATTGAATACTTACACAGGCTTAAAATGCAAAGGACAAAATACACACGCGTATCACTAAACATATCTCCAGTAAAGTTAGGTATAATTTGAATATGTTAACATGGATGTTTTTCTTTTCCTCTTTTGCTACTTCATCACTAACACTACGCACTGCGGGTTCACAATTTGCTTATTTACAAGAACACAATACAGCACATATTAACATTTGTGTGACCCAGCGGCAACGAAAACTGGTACTGCTTAACACACAGATAACTGTTGCTTCTATCACTAATCTTCTGTGCGAAAAGACGTGTTTCAGTTCGGATTTCCCTGCGCAGTTCAAGTACGTAAACCAGAGTTGGAATTCCAGTAGAACCTTGTCCTGGCGGCTGAGAAAATTGTATTGTTATTCTGTTTTATAACAATTAGTAAGAAAAAGACACAATTTTCTGTCTCGAATATCTAACGGAACATAAAATATAGGTACTGGTGTATTGCACTGGTTATATTATAATTATTTACGGAAGTGCACCTATCTCCTAGCTGATTCTATTAGCAGTTTAATCAGCAAAAATTAGTTCAGACTGCTACTCTATTATGTTTATTTTTCCCACACTGCAAAATAATTTTTTTGTGGAAATAATCTGAAGTTGGTAGTCCAAAAGATGCATGTGCAAAAACCCTTTTTTAACAATAATGGAAAGCAGTTATCAACAACTACTACTAGCATTATCAACAATAGTTGTAAACAATCGCCGCTATTTTTTTTGTTTCGCACAAACTTTATTGTCAATATCAACAACAAGTGCTACAATGCCTCTTATCTTACAAGTATAATATACTATTTTATCTACTTTGAGTTGCTGATTTTATGGAAATTCTAAATTTCGAATACTAAAAATATTACGTTGCAATCTAGGGATTTTTGAGCGTAATCATGGCGACATTGTCAAGTGTCATTTGACAGTCGCCATATATTGGACAAAGTATCTATTTCGCTGTTCCGTCATTTGAATGTTTAAATTTGGTGCAAACTTTTTGGTTCGTGTGCTGTTCAAATAGTGCCTTGCCTAGAACAATAATTGTGTTAAATTAATTCGTTAAAAAGTACCTTCAGTTTAAGTTATATTTGATTAGAATAAATTTAATAAATACAGTTCAATACAAAACCATTGCTTTTATAAATGTAGTTTTTATTTGTCTATTTCTTATAGGGCTCATATACTTTATAGTGAATTTATAAAATCGTTAGTTTAATATTACATTAACATCGAAACTATTCATACTGCTTATTAGGTATTTCGCCACACGGAAAAATTAATATTATTAAAAATCGAACGTTTCCGGGAACAATAAAAAATTTTCAGAGATTATCGTAACTAAAGATATAGGCTTAACATAACTAGTAACTTCGTAAATTGTGGAAACATTTAGAAGAAGCTGACACAGAGAAAATAGTATAATTTCCTACTATGTCGTTGTAGATATAATTGTATTGTTCCAAAAGAGTTTACTCAAAGCACCATATGTAATTGCTCGTTCTAATAATATCATGAAAAGTGCGAGTGAAGGTTTAATCAGAGATGGGTACAATTTTACAGATATAATAATCATATTTTCTGACATAAACAGACTAGAACAGGTTAATACAAAGCGATGTACGGGAAAACGATTTTAATCGTATGTACAATATTGTATTAATCATAACTATACCAAAACACACAGAGCAAAAACGTACACATTTAAAAAGTTCCAACATTTCATACAAGAAAAACACACAACTGAACTACATACACTAAAAACAGTGACACTTTTTTTAAATAAAATTGTAATTCATGTGTCTTCTAATAGTATATTATTATACGAGTTTCATAAGAGGGCCCATTGTAGCACGCGTAGGTTTAGGAAACGACGAGCGCAGCGAGGAGTGCTCCAATGGAACAAGTGCTACAATGCCTCTTATCTTACAAGTATAATATACTATTGTATCTACTTTGAGTTGCTGATTTTATGGAAATTCTAAATTTCGAATACTAAAAATATTACTTTGCAATCTAGGGATTTTTGAGCGTAATCATGGCGACATTGTCAAGTGTCATTTGACAGTCGCCATATATTGGACAAAGTATCTATTTCGCTGTTCCGTCATTTGAATGTTTAAATTTGGTGCAAACTTTTTGGTTCGTGTGCTGTTCAAATAGTGCCTTGCCTAGAACAATAATTGTGTTAAATTAATTCGTTAAAAAGTACCTTCAAGTTAATTTGATTAGAATAAATTTAATAAATACAGTTCAAAGATTGTAGTTATGTGTTCGACATCTGACGTTTGTCGTCTTATGAAC